>JUFY01028376.1:0-21858 GCA_001855655.1 Leptopilina clavipes | reverse complement strand
AAATTTTACTAATAAATAGTAAAAAAAAAATTTTCTACTATTTATTAGTAAAATTTAACTAATTCGAAAGCAAAAAGTGAGTCACTAATTCAAATTAGTTAAAATTTTTACTAATTCAAATTTAGATTTTATGAATATATAAATCTATATATAAATATATATATTTTATAAATATAGTAAAAATTGCTTTATTATTCATTTCCTTGTAGATAGTTTTATATTATAGCACCTTTAGTAAATAGTAGCTATACAATTAATTCGAAACAATAAAAGTTTCAATTAGATGGTATTTGATTCAAATATAGAAATTATTGATTCAATTTCTTTTTTTATTTAAATAAAAATTATCTGGTTCAAGGAAACTGATCAAAATTTCTGCGCATTGCTGACAATTTTTACTATTTCAGGAGTAGATTTTACTATCATTGAAGCAGATTTTAATAAAATTAGTAAAATTTGCTTTGGAAATAGTAAAAATTTACAGAAATGCGCAAAAATTTAAGTCATTTTTCATTTTACTATGAAATATTAGTAAATAAAATAATAACTAATTAATTAATTAATTAAAAATTAATTAAACTTAATATTTTTTCCGTGTAAAAATAATATAAAAATAATCATTGAAAGATTCAAATAAAAATTTCAATTAATCCTGTCAATAATATAAACAAAAATCGTGATTCTATTTCAAAAAATATTTATATACAAAGAACGTTAACCCTTTTTCCCTGAAAAGGAAAATTAAATAAAATAAAAAAAAACTGGAATAATTTTCAATGGAAATGCGTATATATTGGAAGGAAGTTTTCATTGCGCGTTGAATATTGATGATGATGATGATGATTATAAACATACATGCGCTAATCATTGGCACAGAGGTATTTTTTTCATCTTTAAAATGTAAGTCAGGTTGTACACATGAGGTGAGTGTTCAAACATAGCCACGTGGCCATTTGAATTAATTATAAACATCAGTTGGTTGTAATTATTATCAACGATCAAGCACGTATCGTTTGTACATCGAGCATTTCGTGACTATTTTCAAAGAAAAAGAAAAGAAGATATACCGCTAGCACGAGCCCTTTTTTTCTTTCTTGAAACACAATCTTCGATTCTTCCGCGTCTCGTTTAATTTTAGAATTATCACTTGATGACTGTTGCATCCGATTATACAATTGAATGTTCAAGATAGAATATTAATTTTCTATCCCTTCGAATACCCCTTCCCATTCCCTTCACTTGTCAATTTTAATTTCAATTGAAATCAACAATGTAAACAAACGCATTTATTCATGTGATGTAATCAAATTTATTAAACAGAGAATTTTCTCAGAATTTGTTCAAGGTTTAGGATAAATTTATCGATATTACCTTTTTCTTAAAGTTTATTTTTTTCAAGGGTTTTTTTCTTTATCGATTTTCTCTTGTTTCTGAATTTTATTTCTTCTCCGAGACAAATTCTATTGTTTCTATTCGTTTCTTTGGATTTTTTTCTGAAAAAACTTTTATTTTGAAAGTCGATTCCACTCGAGCGAGGTTCCAATGTATATTAAAGGAGGGAAAAAATTATTCTCGACCTAAAATTGTTTGCGACAGTTCTAATATATTTTTTATTTTTGTCTCTATGTTTTTCATTCAGATCGTTTTAAAATAGATAAGAAACGCAGATTTGGTAACTCGATTTATTCCACTCGACCGAGGTTCCAATGTATATCAAATGAAAAAATTGTTCTTGCCCTAAAATTTTTTGCGACAGTTCTAATATATTTTTCATTTATTTATGTTTCTAGGGTTTTTTTTTCTTTTTATTCAGATTGTTTCAAAATTGATAAGAAACGGGAATTTTGTTGTCGCAAATTCGATGATTGCGCAGATTAAGCGTGAACATGACAATTTTAAAATTCGTAGAATGGAAAATAATTCTAATTCCGGGTTGACTCGTAGTGTATAATGGTAATTGGTTCCAAGACGAAACGAACGAGTGGTTGCTAAAAAGCGTAAAAATGATGAGGTCCTCGCGAAGAGACGTGTGAAGATGCGAAATGGCAAAAGGAGGAGAGCAGGAAAAAAATATGACTCGTAGAACTAACTTTTTTTTTAATAATAGAGGGAAAAAAAGAAATTAGCTAATTTTTTCTTTCTGCGAGAATTTTAGGACATGTCTTGTAATTAGCATGTCCTCAAGAAAGGCACACCCGGTCGCACGTGTTTTACATTGCGGTCCATAGTGTTTCAAATGCGGTTCGTGGCTTATAATATGCGCCACATTTATTTTGCAACGACTCTCCGACTGGTCGTACGTGTTTGACTTACATTTCCACGCACAAACTGCAAATCGTTTTAACTATATTTATGTTTTTCTTCCATTCAAACTCGCCTAGTTTAATTTTCATTTCTCCACTGAATGTATATTTCGCATATACAGTATAATTACAGTCTGGAAATATTTTTACTCATAGTAAATTGTTTCCTTTGTAATTTTAGCGAGCGTTTTTGCATACTAATTCGAATTTTACTTTTTTTCCCCTTTGCACAGTAAAAACTGTTAAAGTGAGACTTGGACTTTTTTCTTGTCTTTTGTAATTTTTTTACTAGTTGGTACTGTCTTGGAAATTTTTCTTCTTGACATTACAGTCGAACTATTCGTAAAAATATGTCGAGATTCCAAGTACGTCTTAATTTTTTATCAGAGTTTTCTATACCGAATTCTGCAGTTTTAAAACACTTTTTTATATTGTACAGTCAAACCTCTCTATGTTGGACCTTGAATTGAAGCTCAAGGGGCGAAAATCTTAAACTATACACGGAAATGATAATTTTCTAATTTTCCTTTTTTTCTGACTTTTTTCACATTAAAAATACAGTGAACTTAACTTCGAACAATGACAAATATTCATGCGCCTTTTATGTTTGCTATTTTGCATATTCTGAAATGGGTTTAAAAATCTTGGGAGGGATTTCGTGTACGCGCATATGTAACTAGCTTCTGGCGAATTTATCGAAACTCACACGAGAGAACTCAAGTTTCTCGCGCGCCTAATGCAGGTGGCGGGGGCGGTTGGTGGCACGGAGAAGAACGTTATATAGTATGATGTGCGGGGGTGGAGGACAAGGTAACCGAGAGAGAGAGAGAGAGAGAGAGAGAGAGAAGAAGAAGTTTGTACAGGTCTTCTAGGGTGGGCGGGAGTTTCAAAGTTGTAGTTTATGAATTTATAGCGGCAGAAAGCAGCAGCCGAGGAGCCGCTTGGCAAAGGCAACTGAGTTATGCACTCGCTTCAGGTTTATTTCATCTCATCTCCCGAGATATTTTCCACATAGAAATTTCGGTACCAAGTTTAAGGGCGGGTCCTCGCGCACTACTGTTAATGACATTACCTTTTCTCCTTTTCATTTCTATAACTAAATATCTCTCTCCAAATGTTAATCATGTTGTTCACTGTAACTGAAAAAAGTTGTTTTCTCACAATCTTATTTGGTTCAAGAAAAAAAATGCAATTTTGCAAATTATCTTAAATAAAAATTCTGACAAGTGAAAATTCGATTAAAGGATAATTTAGCTAAATGAAAATTCGATCAAATGGAAATTAGCCAAAAGGGAAATTTGATTAAAAGGAAATTTGGCTAAATAGAAATTCTGTCAAATGATAATTCGCCTAAATGAAAATTCAATCAAGTGAAAATTCGGCTAAATGAAAATTCGATGATAAGAAAATTTAGCCAAATGAAAATTTGATCAAATGGAAATTCGGCTAAATAAAAATTCTATCAAGTGAAAATTCGATTAAAGGATAATTTGGCTAAATGAAAATTCGATTAAAGAATAATTCGGCTAAATGAAAATTCGATTAAAAGAAAATTTGACCAAATGAAAATTCGATCAAATGGAAATTCGGCTAAATAAAAATTCTATCAAGTGAAAATTCGATTAAAGGATAATTTGGCTAAATGAAAATTCGATCAAATAGAAATTCGGCTAAATGAGAATTCGATCAAATGGAAATTTGGCTAAATGAAAATTGTTTTAATAGAAAATTCGATTAAAGGATAATTTGGCTAAGTGAAAATCCGATTAAAGAATAGTTCGGCTAAATGAAAATTCGATTTAAAGAAAATTTGGCCAAATGAAAATTCGATCAAATGGAAATTCGGCTGTATAAAAATTCTATCAAGTGAAAATTCGATTAAAGGATTATTTGGCTAAATGAAAATTCGATCAAATGGAAATTTGGCTAAATGAAAATTGTTTTAATAGAAAATTCTATCAAATGATACTTCGACGAAATGAAAATTCGATCAAATAAAAATTCGGCTAAATGAAAATTTTCTTAAAAGAAAATTCTCTCAAATGATAATTCGCCGAAATGAAAATTTGGCTAAATGAAAATTCAGGTTAATAAAAATTCTGCAAAATAAAAAATCCGCAAAATAAACTGCATTAGAAGATGATGATAACTGCATGAAAATTCGTCTAAATAAGAATTTTTTATTCCATTTATTTTTTTTTTTCTACATTTGGAAATTGAAAGTAAGAAATTTGTTCTTCTGCGGAAATAAGTGTATTGTATTTCCCGCGAATAATATACGACAGATAGAAGTCTCAGTTACGTGTGTGACACCAGAGAATCGTCCTCGTGATTCCTATGAGTGGGAGACCTTTAATCGTCTACTTATGTATATGTGTGTGTGTATTTTGTGATTGTATTTTTTTCTGGCTGGCTGTTTGCGTAGGACGTTTCAAATACCGCGAAATGCAGGTACCTGTACGCACTACACGGTGTCGGTGTTCGTGGGCAGATTCAGTTCAGTCACGGTCCCCGACGACGCCCTACTCAACGCGACACTCCGACCTGGTGCACCCACCGTGTATCCGGTCTGACACATGGGAAGACTCCTGCCCTACCCTATGGCCTATCCTATCATCTTGTTTCCTCCTGTTTCCGGATCGATTTACGCTGACTGTGTGTATTGTCATTTTTTTTCCAACGCGAAATCATTTCCATCTTGCATTATAATTTTTTTTTTTTAATTTTACCATGAGAATTTTTTTTTAGAAACTAGTTAATTACTCAACTGTTAATTAATTATTTTACTTTTTATTTTTTTACTTATTTTATGTATTTTTATTTTTTTTTTTTTTTTTATTTTATTTTACTTATTATTTTATTTTATTTTATTTTTTTATTTTACTTATTTTACTTATTAATTTATGAATTTATTATTTTTTACTTATTATTTATTTTATTTAATAATTACTTACTTATTTCTATATAATTTTATTGCTTACATATATAGTACTTATTCTATTATTGTTGCTGTTGTAATAATTTATTATTATTTAATTATCAACAACATTAGTGAAAATTAATACAATTATTATCAAATAAAAAATTAATAATTTTTCAAACTAATTACAATTAGTACAGATTAAAAGTTATTTATTCTTTTTATATTGAAGAAAAGTTGAATTTGTGGGTAGATTAAAATATTAATTAATTTTAATCGAAATATTTTTTTAATGTAAATAACATGTAAAATAAGAAAAGAATTTAATTTTATACTTTGAAATCTTTGCGAATTTTGGATCAAGTAACTTCAGAGAAAACTTTCATAACACACAAAGTTTTGTTTTCAAATAAGTTGTGCGCCCAATAGTTTATCTTTCCAAATATAAAATTTAAATTAATAATAATGAGCGATAGATAGGCGAGGAAAACAAGTCACTGCTACTTCCTCATGAAATATGGAAATATAAAATTTAGAATCGTATGACGAAAGTCAAATAGGAAATAGATATAATATGTAAACAATATGTAATTGAGTTGATAAATCACATTTTTATGAAAAATTATTATCTTGAGACTGAAAAAATTTGAATGTATAAATTTTAACCTAGTTTCAAAATTTTTAACCTAGTTTTCAAATCCTTTTTTAGATAACAGACAAAAATTTGTTATGGCAAATGTAAAATATAGCAATATAAATCTATAAAGTCTATAAAAGTCTATAAAGTCTATATAAAATATATATTGTATAAATAATATTATTAATTATTGTATTTGTTATTACATTTAGTTATATTTATCAATAAAATAAATATAATAGTAAAATATTAATAAAACAAAAATAATTATATTGTTTTAATTAATATTTGCATAAATGAATAAATGAATATTCACATACAGTAAATAAATATTCAATAGCAATAGTTTAATAATAAAAAAAAATAACTAGAATTCTTTGAGTAAAAATACTAAAAATAATGAGAATTTAAAATTTAATCCTTTCTCGTTTCTGAACCACTGACCCAACAATAATCAAAAACGCAAAGTTCTTTCACATTAATTAACAAGCAAAATTTTCTATCACGTGCAGAAGAATGTTTATCCCACAAGTGTCTAATATTTTTTTATTCATTAATTTCCATCAATTATGAATCTTGGGAATATTTCCAAAACTAATGCAATTGTACAAAAAATTGTAATAAGAAAAGAATTTAGTATTATCATTAATTTGTTTAAATTAACCAGGAATATATAATTTTCTAAACTATATATGAGTTCATTTAGTTTTATATAATTATTATTAAATTTATTCCTTATTAAATATTGTTATTAAAGATTTTTAAACATTTCCAAATTGTGAATTAGATATATTAAAAATTCGAAACACTTTTTTTCCTTTTCTTTCTTTTTTTTGAAAAACATTTGTATTAATCAAAATAAATTTTAGAGTTCAAATGAAGTTCATATGGCCTAATGAGCCAGACGTCTAATCGAAAATTTTCCATCACTAAAATTTTGTTTATTCAGTTCATATTTTTAAACTGGAATCTGGTTAAATTTTATAGATTTCAATATAAAAAGCTATTTTTTTTTCCTCTTGTGAATATAATATTTTACACAGCTGCAGTTATATATACTATCGAAAAGTTTATTCATATGTTTGTTCTAAATCTACATTTTTTTTCAATTATAAAAATCCTTTCATTACCACAGTTGAAGGAAAATTCCGCAGTTTATAGAATTCGATGGTTAAGAAAGATTCACGTGATTTGTTAGTGGCACGGTGATTTTTTTACAACTAAATAAAGTAATTGAAAATAATTCTTTAAGTGTAATTTTAATAAATACTAATTATTTATTAACAATTATAATAAATACTGCTATAATAATTATTTATTAATAATTATAATAAATAATTATTATTATTATTCACCCGTATATGTACTAAAAAAATAAATAATAAAATTAAAAAAAATAAAGATAATAATTAATTATAATTAATATATAATTTTTTTTTATTAATAAAATAATATTAACAAGTAATAATAATAGTAATAATAATAATAATAATAGCAATAGTAAAATAGAGTAAATAGGACGAAAATGTAAAAATAAGATTTGTTAATGAAGCATATGTTTCGTTTGTAAACATATGGAAAATAAATAAGGGAATATTGTAGAAAAATAATGTAAATAGTGGGAAAGGTGGTAAGCAAGAGAATTGACAGGTATGAGTTTGAGTCATTTCCCTCACCTATGTTGTATAAGGGCCAGAAACTTGAAACCTCATCTGACAACCAAGTATATCTCCGGTCAACAAACTCCACTTTCGACCTCCTTGTAACAACCCCCGAACGCATCTTCACATATCGAGACATACTTATCGTACCAGCTTACATGGTCATTCCGTTTCGAGTATCACTCTCGACGAGATCAAATTTACTTCCATTCGCCCGTCGCATCAGTTACTATATATAGTATATCCCTTCAATATTCACATTAAAAAAAAAAAAAACCCTTCAAATTGTTATTATTTATTGCGAAATTTTATTTACCATAAAAAATATTAAAAAGTATTCCTTTTTTCCATAAATTTAAAATAAAAATTTACCATTTCAAAAGTAAATAAAAATAGAGATTTATTTATAGAAAAAATAATGATGTTATTTCAAAAAAAAATATTTTTCTCCTGAAAATTAATTTTTCAGAAAAATATTTTTTACTCCCTTTTTTTTTTTTTTTGCTGAATATGCGTGATTTTCCTAACTGGTATCGTTTTTCGGGTTATATATTTTTTTTACCTGCGTCTGTGATTGAAAATTTGTGAAACAGCTGTGAAATAACAGAGGTTCGTGTATAATTAAGAGATAATGACGTCCCCTGGGTCAATATTCAATATAGCCTTTGGCAAAACATTAGTTTAAGATCATTTTCAAAACGGGATGTTCAAACTCTTAACGCGACTAATTAGGGATACCGTGCTAATGATCTTAGTAAAACAATATGCGGGCAACCGGGTAAATATTCTCATTAATTTTTGCTCCGTCAGATGGTGAATTCAAATCTCATTGTTTTGCGATAATTTATTAACAAGCAAAAAAAAAACATAATAAAAAAAAAATGTTTTATTCGGTTCAATTTCATTTTATTTGATTCAAATAAACTTTATTCGCTTTGAATAAACTTTATTCGCTTCATATCAATTTTATTCGGTACAAAATACAAATACATTTTAATTGGTTCAAATATATTTTATTTGGTTCAAATATATTTTATTTGGTTTAAATAAATTTCAGTTGGTCCAAATAAATTTTATTCGGTTCAAATAAATTGTATTTAGTTAAAAAATGTTTTATTCGGTTCAATTACATTACATTATTTGGTTCAAATAAACTTTATTCGCTATGAATAAACTTTATTCGCTTTAAATAAATTTTATTCGGTTCAAATACATTTTAATTGTTTCAAATATATTTTATTTGGTTCAAATAAATTTCAGTTGGTCCAAATAAATTTTATTCGGTTCAAATAAGTTCAAAAATTTCAATTTAGTTCAATTTAGTTCAAAAATGTTTTATTCGG
Organism: Leptopilina clavipes; assembly: GCA_001855655.1. Classification (NCBI taxonomy): domain Eukaryota; kingdom Metazoa; phylum Arthropoda; class Insecta; order Hymenoptera; family Figitidae; genus Leptopilina; species Leptopilina clavipes. Next base: position 12,994 of record JUFY01028376.1, on the reverse strand, counting down.
TTCAATTACATTTTATTTGGCTCAAATAAACTTTATTCGCTTCAAATAAATTTTATTCGGTTCAAATCCATTTCAATTGGTTCAAATAAAAATTTTACAAGCGCCGAAAAAATTGTTTTCTGCCAAATCAAATTTTTATTAGTAAAAATAAATATACGTTAGTATATTTGAAAAACTAATTAAAAAATACTTTCTCATGGGATGAGAATGTAAAAAAAATAACTATAAACTAATTACCGTTTTGCAATACAAAAATAAGCTCACGTAGTCTATTCTTCTCGACAGGACCACCCCCAATTTGGGTCGTTGAGTAAAATAAAAAAAATTCCCATTTTTCCTCCCAGCATTGAACTTCTTTTTACGATTAAACGACTCGTAAGATAAGTGTCAGTGCGGTGTACACACATAACGCACTTGAAAAGTGAATGCGCGGCGCACAACGAATAACGATGTGCCCGATGCTGCGTCTAATTAATTATCATCGCATATACGCAAACCGCATTCAGAGAGGATGTGCAGGTGGGATCCTCGAAACTCGTTGTACACCACCCACGATAAGAAATATATATATCTATATTACTGTATTATGAATTTGCATTCATTTATTACTATATGAAATTTAAATCCAGTACGACACTTGACATTACAAACCAAATTTACTATTTTCAGTTTTTTCCCTTTTTCCATTTCTATTATCTTTCAATTAACAATTGTTCAAGAAAAAAAAGAATTATTTGTTTGTGTATTATTTCAATTATTCAAAAATCCAATTACAATCGTTTCTCGGTATAATTATATAATTTCTATCAAAGTGAATATTAATTTCTTATGAAATTCTTACGGATATTAAAATTTAAAATTAATGTAATAAAAAGAAATTGTCTCATTAAATATTAATCGCCGTGATTTGCACAAGAGATTCAATAAACTAAATCAGTTTATTGAATTTTGATTTCTTTTATATATATATATATTTAAAAATACGTTTCTTTTATTAAAAAAAAAAACGGATTTGTTTGCGGAAGCTTTATCAATAATGCGTGAATTGAAAATATTAATTTCTGAAAAATTGATGAAAGATTTTGATGAAATTGAATAATGAATTAGAATGAAAAGAGTTTTATTATCTATTGATGCTGATACACTTGTGCGCAGAACGTACCTGATTATTCTCACGTTTCTAAAAGTTCAATTTCTTTCATTCGAAAAAAATTCATATTGTTTGTGATTCTAAAGATTTTTGCCGCACTGGTGCAAAATTATGTATATATATATTATCTAATTATACAGACACACAACATAGTAAAAGAATTTACATAATAAACAATCTTAAATGGAATCATATAAATAATACGAATATATAATTTAATAATTTAATTTTATAAATATAAATGTATACATGATTTTAGGCACGTACGAGATTTTTTCAAATACTTTTCACCGCATTCATTCATTTGGAAATAAAAATTCTAAACAAATAAGAAAAGAATTCAATTTTTGCACTTTTTTTATCATTTTTAATTTAATCTCTGTTTATTTTAAATTATACTGTTCCCTTACTTCCAATTAGAAAAATCATTCCGCGAATTAAAACAAAAAAAAAGGAGAAGAAAATTAGAATTTAGAATTTAAATTTATTATTAAAATGAACTTAAATGGAATTTTATTTAAAAGGTTATTTTCTTTTCTTCTTTTCATTTTTCAAATTTGGAAATTATTGTCTCATTGAATGAAGGGGTTAAATGTTTTTGTGAAGAAAGGCGACAATAGTAAAAGTCACACTTTTCTGAACTACTGACAAGTTTCACGCATCAAGATGAATTAGTTACGAATCGGCTGCTTCTTTTCGTATGCAAGTGAATCCAAACGATTCGCATCTTTTGTATTTAACAGCGTGGCTCATCCTCGTAAAATGGACAACCGGTACAAATTCAAACCCATTACCGGGCGCATTCAATTTTCACGCGGGATCGACAAAAGCGCGTCACATTACAAATTCAAATCCCCGGCACGTGTATATAAAATACTCTCGAATTCTTTACATCGATTCACCTGTTATAATCTTATAACTAGAGAGGAAAAAAAAAGAGAAGACTCTATAAACTATTTTCAACAAACAAACAAATTCTCATCATCAACTTCAATTTTCGCGAAAATAATTTTAAAAAACATACTTCCGCTTCCAAATTATGTAAATTTGAATTTAAATTTTATTAAATTTTTACTAACGGGAATTTCAAGTAATTTATTAAATTTAATTTATTTTTATTCCTTTATTCTAATCTGAACTGTGTACCTAATTTTAAACAATCTTTTACCAACTTCCATATACAAATTTTCTAAAAATAAAAAAAAAAATTAATAACTAAAAATTTGAAAGCAATTTTAAAAATTAAAATGCAAAAAATATTCAAGGTCGAGTATTTCTTTTTACCATTTATTGTCAATTTATTGCTTCACACATAAATGGTTTTTTTGACAGATAGGAAAAAAATTTATCACTTTTTTTTTCACGGACACACCTAAAACAATAATAATCATCTGTTTGTATTATTCAATATTCGAGATTTAACACACATTCTTTTTTTCATTTCTGGGCCAGTGATCAATAATCATTTTTGTATTACATATTAGAAATTTATAGCAATTATTTTAATATATTAAAGAATTTTTTTTCTTCACTTATCAGTTACGTGATAAAACTGTGAAATTTTAATATTCCACACGTGTCTTTAATATAATTTCACGTGATTAATTCATTAATAATTTAATTATATGAATCTTAGGAATTTTTTTCTTCTTCTTCTTTTGCTGCGCGTCTCGTGCTTTATGTCAGTTGATAAAAAAAATTTTTTTGATTTTTCTACATAATTTCTTTAAGCGCTCGATTCAATAAATAATTTATTAGATTTTATTGTTGCGTATATTATTGAATAAGTAAATTTATTCTTTATTAAATATTGTTATTTAAAATTTTTTGTCAAACATTCATAGCAAATAATTCTATTGAAATCTAACGGAAGGGGAAAAAATTTATTTCACTAGGAGAGATTTTTTTTAATGGAATTTTTTGATTAGTTCGTGTCTTGTTGAATTTTTTCAGTAAAAATTAATTATTAAATTATTAAATATTCAATCAATAATTAAATGATTATTTCATATTAATTGTTAATTGATAATAAAATTGAATCGTAGGTAAAATGTAATTGTTTTTAATGCATAAATGTAAAATTATAATATTTATAATAATTAAATATTTTTAAAGATTGAATTAAATATTTCTAAATATTGAATTAAATGCTTCTAAATATTGAATTAAATATTTCTAAATATTAAATTAAATTTTATATTTAATACTTACAGATTAAGGTAACAATTAATTAATGTTAACAACTAATCATGTTAGTTAAATTAACATGAGCGGAAAATAGAAGTTTGTTTTTTTGTTTCTTAATGATGAATAATAATTATTTACCGTGTGATTCTAAACGGGGAGGGGGGTATCTTTAATTTTCTTGATTTAATATGAGCCTTTTCTTGGGATAATTTTGCGCACGTTGCAATTGCTAAACGATTGAGAAGAAACATAGCCGGGAATCCCTTTTACCGTATATCCATGTCATCGAATGCCGTGCACGCAGAATGCGGCCTACGTGGCCCATTGTCATTATAATATCCACTGGTTTTTGATTTATTTTATATGGGACCTTCGCATATAAACGTTTCACTATACGACTAACAGCGATGAGCGACTTGCCCTCAACGAATGAGGTGCAAAGTTTTTCATCGCAAGAATTTATTTTTTTTGCTTCCTTCTCAATATTAACTCATCCTTACCTTTCCTTAATCCCCCCCCCCCCCTTACAGAGGACCCTGATGCAATGATTGAAAAAAAAAATTTTTTTTACTCCCAATTATATACATACTCAATTCATCTAATTATATACACACCTTTTCAATTATATATTTACAATGCAATTAAAATTACAATTATAAATTTACAATGAAGAATCGAATCTTTTCATTTTTCTTTTGAAAAAATATTATTATATGTATTGCTTTTTTGTCAATATGTTTCTTTTATTCCCATTATTTTACTTTATTACTTTCAGTAAATTTTATTTTATCCTTATTTTTTCATTTTGTAATTTCTTTTTTATTAATACCCCCCATAAAGGCAGTTAATTTTTTTTTCTCCTTTTTCTCTCCTCTGTAATCTTTTTCAATCGTTGTAAAGTTTCGGTTCAGTGTTGCAATTATTGGAGGCGAAAAAAATGTCATTTGATATCAGAGAAAAAAGTAAGTTTACAAATTGTGGAATTTTGGTCTTTGATTTTGGAAGATCAAATTCTCAGGCACACGTCAAAGGGAGATTTGAGATCGGGAATGAAAAAAGTGAGAAATAAGCTGAATGTATGACAGAATTCCATCCTAAGTAAACATTGACTATGCAGCTGACTAAATGCAACTCACAAGTGCATTAGGGTTACAAGATTCATCCTTTTTTTTCTCCTTCTTTTCCAATGTGTGTGCTTTGATCGAGTATTCTTTTTTTTTTTTTTTTGATATCACTCATCAGAAAAAAAATTGGGGACAAAGTCAATAATTTTTTTCAATTTTATTTATATCGAGAAATAAATTTTTTTATTTCAGAAAAATATTGAAATAAATTAATTTATCCGAGGAGAAATAATAAATAATTAGAAATGAATTTTGCGAATGTGTCTATTTTGATTTTTTTACATGAATTTTTATTCAGTTGAAAAAAATTTGAAAAATCAGTATAAAAATACTGTGGGAAAAAAAGCAATTTGCCGCAAGTGGAGAATATGTGTTAAAGTGTCCTATGTGCGGAGATAATTAGAATAGAAAAAAAAGATGCTAAAAATTGAGAAGTGAGACTGTTAAAACAACGCCACGCGTATATTGGTTATTGAAGCCGTGTCAAGTCTTTTTTTTTTTTGTGACTTTTTGACAAGTCGTTGTGAAACGATCAAGTGTTTGTCGGACATTTGGTAGTTTTGATGGGTTCTCGATTCCCAAGTTTCTATATAGTATACGTGTGTATTTCTTTTCTTTGTGTGTGTGTGTTGATCGCTACAAAACTCTTGAGTATTTGCTTTCCTGGTGCGCCTTGCTTGTTGCTAGTAAAATGAACGGTTTTCCAGTTTGCCAAAGCTGACACTTTAGCTCTCTCGAGTCAAACCAACTCGAATTTCTTTTCATTCTAAGCGCGCGAGCAAAATTACATAGAAGATGACAGAAAAAAAAGAAGCAGAAATAAAAATTTACATCGAAAAATTCACCATTTAAATTTAGATCGAATTTCGATTCATGAGAATCGAATACATTTCTTGGCAAAATGCAGTTATTGCAAATAATTATAAATTTTTTTTTTCCTCATTTTCTGTTTATATAGTAATAATGAGAATTGTCACGTGAATATTATTTTATTCTGGTTATCATTTTAGAATTTAAAGCATATAATTATTTTTTTATAAAAATAGGCGAAAAAAAAATGGAAATTTATATATGTGCATAAAATAATAATTATTATACTGTAAATTCACGTGAATCGAGGAGTTCGAATTATAAGGCTTCATTGAACTGTAAGTGATGGGTTTTTAATATACGACCAAACTATTTTTATTGGCTGTCTTAAAATTATATATACGAATTTTGAACGTGATTGGCACGTGAATATTCGGCAGCTTAGTCAATAGAGAGACATTTTTTATAATCATGGAAAATTTTTTATTTTCGAAATCCATTTTGTTGACAAAAAAATATTCAAAAGAAGCAGGAAAAGTGTATTAGTTAAAATATTTTCAAAATTTCATCAGATTTTATCATAGACACTCTCTAAATCTAAATTTTGAAGAAATTTTGACTAATCTGAATTAGTGACTTTTGCTTTTGAATTAGTTAATATTTAATTTTAATTCTAATTTAATTTAATAATAATAATTTAATTTTAATAGTAAAAAAATATTTTCAAAAAAAAATTTTGTTTAATTTATTACTAAATTTTAACTAATTCAAAAGCAAAAATTCAGTCACTAATTAATTTACTAAACTAAATAATTCAAATTTTTAAGGATAAATAATTTATCAATATTGATCAATCTGAATAATATGTAAATTAATTAAGCTAAATAATTAATTCTTGTAGCTAAAAAATGGAAATTAATTAAGCCGGACTAAGTAATTTATTTAGCGTAATTAATTAGGCTAAATTATTGAAGTAAATTAAGAACAATGAAAACATATAGAAAATTTGTTAAAACTTTGACCGTTGTATTTATTTAATTTGGTATTTATTTATTTAAATGAAAATCGAGACATTAATTGTTACGTTAAAATAAATAGAAGAAATAAATAGAAGAAATCTAAAATACATTATTGAGAATAAAATAGAATCAAGTGGATATATATATGTGTGTGAAAATATTCTACACTAAAATCTAATGAATAATTAAATAACTTTTATTCATCTATCCATGTTTACTTTTGTCTAATGTTAATTTAAAATGACAGATAAGCGTGCCACACAAATTTTTTTCTACATACATTGAATAAAATGAATAGAAAAAATACACAATCTATTTTATTGATCAATTTTAATGTATATAACTGATTTAGAATAATATTTAATTCAATTTTTAATTTAACTATGTAATTTGGAATTTTTTAATTAAAAATTTCATTTTATTCTAATTTATGAATCAATGGTTCATTTATTTAAAGATTAAAATAATTGTCAATTAATTTGTCATTAATTTGTTTATTAAAAAATCTGATTTTTTTACTCGTAAACTTTACTTAAAATATTGAAAATCGTTTTTCTGGAATAATTTATTCTCACTGGAAATAAAATCTTGTTTTAATAATGAATCTCTAGTCTTGAGTTTACTCTCATTATCAAATGCAAAGAATATCATGGTTTTTTTTCGTAAAACTAAATATCAATAGAAGCTAAATAAATTGAATAATTAAATATTTACAAAACTATGAATACCCGACTATAAAAATAGTTTTCCAATTTTCTACATATTAAATTTATTTTTTCAAAATTACAATCTCTTCGTGATATTCGATAATATATATGTAAATATTTTTTTCCAAACAATAAAATTTGCACCAGTAAAATTTATTAAAAATAATGTTTATTTTTCTGATTATTAAATTTTATTTTTATTCAACTAATTTGAATTGTTTATTGTTTCATTATGGCTTATTTAGTATTCTCAAAAATACATGCGCGGACTAAATCAACAAATAAAAAAAATTCTTTATATTATTAAAACAATTGTATAGAGATTGGCAGGGGACGATAAATGATCAACGAATAGTCAGTCAGTCACGTCTGTCCACCCCCATACAGTTGACTGTTACATATTTAGAATCATTTCCGTTTATCAAGTGACGGTGTGTACGATGACAATGTCCAAATAGGCAACGGTGGCAAAAGGAATTTATTAGTAAACAGAGAGTGCATTCGCAATAAACCATGGTGGTGGGAGAAGCTATATCGCTGTATGGTGATAACTACCATACATATATATAACAGAGAGGCAGCAGACATCCACCTCGGGGTTGCCACCGCGGTGCGACTTGTGATTTACTGCCACTGTTGCCCCACCCAGGAATGTCGCGGTTTTGCGCAAGATTTAAAAAAATAATCGACCAAACCCCAAGAGAGAGAAAAAAGGATAGAGAGAGAGAGAGAGAGGAAGCCAGTCGGCGCCCAGTAAAAAAGAAATCATCCACGAATATATACGTTGTGGGAAGCTGAGGGGGGAGGGAGAGGGATTTAATCTGCGCGGAACGCAAGAAGCAGGTATGGGATTGCATATCTTTACTCGAAGCCACCTTTCCAAGTTAAGCATCTGCGCATAACTTAATTCCCATGACACACGACATAAAAAGCCAAACTCGATGACCGTAGCTAAACTTTACATATAGTGTCTTTTTATTGGATAAGAAACTTTCATTTTCCTGCGTTCGCAAAATTTGTGAGGAGAAAATTTACAAAATTTGATATGAAATTCTCTCTAAAAGTTATCGAGTCCTTTTACAGTGTTTTGAAATTCATATGGTGGAATTTTCAATTTATATGCGAAATTTATAATCAGTAGAATTTATATTAATGACGTGAAACTGAAGAATTTTCATCGAATTTGGATTTGATAGAATTTCTATACTTTGGGAAAATTCTATTTAATTGACTTTTCATTTAACAAAATTTCTATTTAGCCGAATTTTCGAAAGGGTGGAATTTTCATTTAACAGAAATTCTATTTGAACGAATTCTCCCTCAATAGAATTTCTATTTGGACAAATTTTCCAATTGTAGAATTTCCATTTCACTGAATTTTTAATTAACAAAATTTCTAGTTAGCAGAAATTCTATTTAATCGAAATTCCATTTAACAAGATTTCTATTTAGCTGAATATTCGAAAGATAGAATTTCCATTTGGCGAAATACTCAAATTGAAGAATTTTCATTTCACTGAATTTTTATTTATCAGAATTTCTAATTAGCAGAAATTCTATTTAACCGCATTGTCATTTAACAAGATTTCTATTCAGCCAAATTTTCGAAAGAGTAGAATTTCCATTTGGCGAAATACTCAAATTGAAGAATTTTCATTTCACTGAATTTTTATTTAGCAGAATTTCAAATTAGCAGAAATTCTATTTAACCGAATTGTCATTTAACAAGATTTCTATTTAGCCGAATTTTCGAAAGATAGAATTTCCATTTGGCGAAATACTCAAATTGAAGAATTTTCATTTCACTGAATTTTTATTTAGCGGAATTTCTAATTAGCAGAAATTCTATTTAACCGAATTGTCATTTAACAAGATTTCTATTTAGCCGAATTTTCGAAAGGGTGAAATTTCCATTTAGCAAAAATTCTATTTTAACGAATTTTCATTTAACAGAAATTCTATTTGAACGAATTCTCCCTCAATAGAATTTCTATTTGGCCAAATTTTCCAATTGTAGAATTTCCATTTTACCGAATTCGGATTTAGTAGAATTTCTACTTTACGGAAATTTTATTCAACCGAATTTTCATTTAACAAGATTTCTATTTAGCCGAATTTTCGAAAAGGTAGAATTTCCATTTAGCAGAAATTCTCCAATTTAAACAGATTTTATTGTATAATATATCGTTTGCCATTTTTCTAGAATAAGATTTATTTTTATTTTTTTTTTTTCGTAATTTTCGAAAGACCTTGCCACCTCGCCAAGACCGGTAGCCAAATTAATATTCGGTCACTTTTTCATGAATAATTCAAGAGATCGTGTCTGTTTTGCTGTCACTTATAGCCCAGAGAGAGAATATGTCTGCCACTCTCAGGAGTGAGAAATATTTGTCTCAAAAAAATATTTGAACAATTGTATAGGCCTCGATATTTTTCACTTTTCTGTTAAATAAAGTTACACAAATGTAAAAAATAGATATTGGAGTCAGATTATGCATAGATTTGAATAATAAATTTTTCATGAATAGACATTTTGGTATTTATAGCACATGTCTTGTGAAATCAAAATTCTAAAAATTGATTTAATATTTTAATATTAATTTTTATGATTTTGATATCATTATTTAATTAACGGATTGTATCACCGGAAAATTTCACACACAGAAACCCTAAATTATATTTTCAATAAAGTTCTATTAGGTGCTAATGGAAAAAAAATACTTTAGGATTATATTCAATTAAAGAAAAAAAAGTATAAATTTGTTGTAATTCCGACAAATTTAAATTTAGCTGGTTAAGAAAAATGTTTACCCATAACTAAAATGCAATTATCATCAAAATTCTTTACAATATTCAACGAAGATTATTTCACTATAATATAAAATTATTAAAAAAAAATATTAAATTTAAAAAACAAATTTCTTTCAGTTCTTCTATACAAAAGATTTTCTCAATAACAAAAAGATTTTCAACTTAAAATAATAAACTTTTAAATGACAATAAAATGTATTTTCAATTTAAAAAGTCATGAATTTTTAAATAACAATAAAAATAATTTTTTAATCAAATATACACGAATCGTTAAATTTATATTTAAATATTCAATCACATGCAACTGAATTTTCAATTATGTGCAAGTAAATTTTTCCCAGTTGACTGACAAAGTTTTTAAATATTGAAAAATATTTATAAAAAAATTCAAAAACTAATTCTTATCTTCGAAAAAAATAGTTTTATTTTTAAATAAAATTAAATAAAAGTAAAACTTTCTCGTCGAAGATTTCTAATTGGTCCAGTGTTTGAAATTAAAAAAAAATAATAAAAGTCGATCAAACGATTTCTCTATGGTTTTTTTGAAAAAGAAAAAAAGAGAAAAAAAATAGAAAACGAAGATAAATAAAGCACTGGTATCAATCTCCTATGAAGGTGCGAGTAATGTCGTTTCATGTTATCAACACTTTCACGATGCAAGTTCTCCTGTATAGTGCGCAATGCAATTTATTTCATACGGCAGCATTACTTGGCAATTTATATAAATTTCCTCAAGCATTACAAACGTCGTTACACCTAAGTGCATTCCATCGTGTCATGAATTTGATATGCATCATTGTTACTTTAATTTTACTTCTATTGGCACTGCGACAGGTGATTGTTGCAATTAATATCCACACAGATCGATGATTCGATGATAAATGTGCAAAAAAATCAAAAATCAAAAAAAAAAAAAACATTTATATACTCTTGCAGTGAATGTAAATTTAATTTTCCCTCCGCTTCATTAAGAGCAATTACCAGCGATTAATTAACAGTTTTTATTATTAATTAATACTAATTAATAAAATAATGAGACACTCATTGTCGGAAGTGAAGTAAAATATTGAAAAATTTTCCAAGTAATTTTATGAAATATTAAAAATTAAATAAATTAAAAAATAAATTAATGAAATAAATTAAATTTATTCAATTAATTCAATTAAATACAAAAATATTAAATATTAAAAAAGAAAATTATAGTAAAGAAATAGTAGATATTAAAAAAGAAAATTATAGTAAAGAAATATTAGATATTAAAGAAGAAAATTATAATAAAGAAAAAAGAAATTGAAAAAAAATTGAATAAAAACTAAATTGAAAATAAAAAAACAAAAAAATTTGAAAAGGACTAATGAAAAGAAATTAATCATTGACAGACAGAGAGAGAGAGAGAGAGAGAATGAAATCATTCTCTGTTTAGAGAAGGATTTAAAAAATTGCAATGCAAATATTATGGATGTATTTTAATCTAGTCTGCTTTCCTACATATCCAAATGGGGATAACTAATCCCAATAATGCATTGAAAGATTAAATTACGATAAACGATCGATAGGATTCAATCTAAATGTTTCATATATAACGTCTAGAAGTTTGAACTCTTTGGGAATGACTCCGCTCAGGTGAGACCGGTTTCAATTTTTATTTACTCTGTTTTATGCCACCGATTTTTTGACATTAACGCACCGCCATTTGGGCCTATTTTATTTATGGGATTCTCCCCAGGAACGTAGCCTTGTCCATTTCGTTGAATTTATCATTCATATATATATATTTACAATTTGAGAAAAAAATTTATTTATTGTTTCATATCTTTCGCAAATTTCTCTCTGTCTCTCTCTCTCTCTCTTTCTCTCTTTATATTTGGAAGGGGCATTTTTTCACCTTTTTCCAACTTACAATATTTTCTGAAATGGGGAAAAATAATATTTTTTGTAAAAAAATGAAATTTTATCGACAGCAGTATTTGAAAGCAGTAAATATTTATTTCATCTGAGATAAATATAAATAAATAATTTTTTTTTGCAAAATTTCGAAAATGCGGCCCTGCTTTAAAAAGTAGCGATGAGGCATATTCGAGGAGACCATTTTGGTCCAGGTACGAGAGAAATATATATATAGTGTGTATATAAAGTCCTGGACCCAACGGGAGTCTGCGATGGTCACGTTTGAACGTGTCATATTAAGGATAACCAGGACTTGAGGATTTCTCGGGTTGACTTTACTCTCTCTCTCTCTCTCTCTCTCTCTCTCTCTCTCTCTCACTCCCAGGAGGGAGTCGTCGCTCTTTATATTTCCCCATGGCCAAAAATTTTCTAGCAGCAAAATAATGCAGGTGCGCGGACACGGCTTGAAATTTTGTTCGGCGCATGATTTACGAAAAAAGGTTGCATAATTTTCACGCCTTAAACTCATCCCCTGCTGACGACGAATTTCCAACAAGTGTCAAAGTGTTCTCTTCAAAGAATAGAGAAAATAGAACGACTGACACCTGAAAATTCTTGTTATAATTATTCAATTTTCTGCTGAGGACAAATTTTAATTTATCTCCCTCACTTTCTCTTTCAGAGAGAGAGAGAGAGAGAGAGAAAAGAATCTCTAATATTCATAATTTGATACAGTGGAAAAAAAATTTATTTCATTATTTACTTTTTTATTATCAAAATAAACATTTAATCGAACCAAGTAGTTTTTATATTTTAAATCAAATAAACTGTAAGTGAAATAATTATTTCACAGAAAATTGTATGGTATCAAAATAAGATGCAACGCTCTTATTTTAATACATTTTTAGCTTATTTTAATCCAATTTGGTATTAAATCAATACCGTTGCATCTTATTTTAATACTATAAAATTTTCTGTGTTATTTTTTAATATCACTGCAGTTGCAATTTATATTGAATTTACATTAAAAAGTAAACAAAAAATTCAATTAATTTTAAATACAAAATTTAATTACACATTATAAAATTAAGGAAAACGGACATGTTAAATGGAAAAGAAGAAGCAACGAAGTCGACCGCGAAGCGGTCGACGAGGCGCTAGTAGCTTAAAAAAAATATAAATTCTCTTCCCATTGTTTGATAGTCTTTGCCTATAGTTGAGAAATTATCAAAATTTCAAACCCATTATTGCTTCAATTTGAAAAATTTGTAGGAAATAAGAATTTTGCATTTTCTTATT
>JUFY01028371.1:0-34158 GCA_001855655.1 Leptopilina clavipes | reverse complement strand
AAAGTAAAAACCCAGTAAGTCGCATTTGCCATAAGAGCGAAAGTCGAATAACAAAGCTAAGGGACGCTCGCCCTTATGGCAAATGCGACTTACTAGGTTTTTACTTTAGGCAGCATCTTGCTTATCTTGCGGCGAAATTCTCGAAAAATTAAAATAGTTTGTGTACTTCAAAAGCGAGGCTAAATTTTTACAGGTATGTTGTCTCAACATTGACAGATGACAATAAAAATAATATTTCTCTAAAGTTTAGAATCATGAATATAGTATTTTTATTCTTTTTTAAATTTCTGTAATAACTATTCTTCAAGTAAAAAATAATTTTTTCCATAACATAATTGCAAATTTAATTCCTCCATTCGTTATTTGTATGCCAATAGAAAACTTTGATCGAAAATGTTTTCATATGCAAATGTCGTGTCATAAAATGCCTTCCTGTATGATTAAGACTTTGAGCAATTAATTCTTTGACAATTAACATTTGCTGTATCAATGAGACATAAAGTGTCATGCTTGGAAATTGTACATCTGATATACTCACGACTTTCACGGCGGGTTTGTTTTTTTTATCAACTCTACAATGGAGGTGAAATGTATTTTTTTTTTGTTTTGTTTTGAGAATACGATTCTCATGATATTTCAATCAACGCCTCTAAGAGGGACAAAGAGACAATTGAGAAAGGCTGCGTGCACATATAATACGGCATGAGAGGAACGAATGTATCGTTCTTGGAGACCGTTACTTATCGTCCCACACACGTTTCGCGAATTTCAATCGATAGAATAATTATTTAATTAATACTTTTCATAGAATGTGAAATCACTTTTTGCTTTGGTAAATTTCAACTTTTCGTTTATTCATTCTGTGTCTTTTTCTCTGTTTGTTACAGGCTGAAGGACGATCGAAGCGAAGGTGAAAGAGTATTAGCGTTAGATTGTAAACCACGGAATCCCAGTTCGCACAATGGTGAGTTTATTTTTATATTAAAACTACTATTCAGAAATTACCCAAGTAATAACGAATGGAGAAAAAATACCAATTGTGACCCATGGGCTTAACGAAATTGATCTTTCTTTCAATGAAAAAAAAAAAATCTCTCAATTTAAAAAAATACTCTTTCTCAATTTAAATAAATAAACGTTTCTATTTTTATTTGTATCATCGAATGAGTAAATTTGACGATGGAAATAATTGTAATTCTGTAACTGAAACCCCATAGATCTCCGTCCCCTTTTGTTAGAATGAGGCAAACAGACGGTTAGTTTGAATGCTACCACTGGTCAAACAAAATCCATCCATGTCAGGATTAAAATGCTAGGACATTAAATTCGCGAGGGAAATGTGGACGGTGAATTGGAAATAAGAGAGATCTGGAAAGTGGATGTAGTCAGTGTGTTCATGTCTAAATAGGGATACTTCGGGGGGTATAAATAAGATCCATCAACTTGTCAGCAGGAAACTCGGGCTGCTTGTGTTTCTAGATGGAATTCGAGATTTAGCTCATTTCCAAAAGAGAGGGAGAAATGGTCACTAAAAAATCTTTTCTTATCCATCTTGTCATAATGAAAATTAAAATCAAATTTTATTTACAACTCATAATCTTGAAGTTATTAATTACCGTAAACCACTTTTTTTTAAACCACCGTAAAATTTACTTTTTTTTGGCCAAAAAATAGGAACGTAAATTTTTAATTATTGGAATTGAAATGGTTGAATAAATTCGAGTAATTTTGATCTGTTTAAGGTTCTTCGGTAGGTCACAGTCCAGTTTTGAACCTGTCGAAAACAGCTTTAAGTGGTAGTGTAGGTGAACACTCCGGAAGTGAAGCAGGAGCGTCACATCGGTCCCAAGATGATGAAGAGGAAGATGATAATTTGTCAGAGGACCTTGAGGAGGATAATCTGAAGGATGAAGGTCAGTTTTTAATCTTTATACTATTTTCTAATATTAATACCCCTTTCACTCAATCTCATTTATAAGCAATGGACTTTCTCGACATATACTGTACTTAAAGAATTATTGACCACGAAATTCAAAATTTATCGTTTCAATCAATTTGAATTTCGCGCCAATTTCTCGAAATTCCGCCAGATGTCAGGTTTCTCACAAATGAGATAAGTGTCTCGTTCGGATTTCGATCTGATAATTTTTTTTACATTAATGCCTGTTAATTATGGTTGATGATGATAATAATTCCCATTGTGATATTTTACTATGTATCCCGTGGGTTACTCTCAGAAAGGAAACAAATCTTTGAGTATATTTAATTTGCACAAGAAACGTTAGAAACAAACAGATCTGATGATTTACACGCTTGGCAGAATACATGCAGATGGAAAATAATTATATCGGTTTGACTGGACACGCCATATCTTTAAAGATGAGTTTCTTTGAGACGACTGGTTGGTGGTTCTGACCCTCTCATCGATCATCTCCGCATCCAGAGCGAAACGAAGTTCTCGGATTCGTTTTTTTTTCTCGCTCTTAGTGAATCGTTGTGCAGAGGTTGTCACCTCCCAAGGCAAAATTAATAATAAAAGAAAAGAAACAGAGTACCAAAATTGAAAACGTTTGTTTCTTTATAAATTAATTTACCAATACTTATCACTTATAAGAAAAAAAAATTACTGCTAATAAATTGCAAAAATCTTTAAATCAAAATTGTAAATTAAATTAAATTTTAAATACAGAGAAATTGCACAGGGAAAAAGTCTAAAACCGTTTACAAATTCAGCCTAAAACATGGGCTGAATCCAAGACATTTGTTAGTGTTTTAGTGTTTTATTGTAAAAAACTATAGCACGCAGTAATTGATAATTGTTAATTCGAAGTATGTCAAATTTTTTAAGTTATTTATGTGTTGACAGATTCGATTAGTTGAATATTTCGAACATTTATTAGAATTCTTAATAAATATGGTTTAATTAGAAAAAGATCGAATGAAGCACCACTGAGAAAGCGCGTAGAGACCATTAGACTCGCATCTTCGGTATTTAGTTTCGTTTTAATAATGAAAGATGGTTTTAAGATACGATCTCTTCTCTCTCGACTTAGCAGTGCTATCTTTGCGTTCGAGCCTCACACTTGAATTCATCCAGGCAGAATAATCGCATTGATTTTTAATCGATTCTTCCATTGTAAGTTTTGATACGTTAATTGGGTTGACTGGTTAATTTTTTTTTTGTTTGAAGAAAAAGAAAAAAAAATCCATGTTTATCGAAGGCTTCATTATCCTAGTCCATTTTGACAATCATGGTTGACAGAACTAGTTAAAATTTCTTTTTATATTGATTTCCCCTTCTCTCACTATTTCTTACATCAGAAAAAAACCTATTTTTGTTGTACATCATTGAGATCGGGATGTCAGGTTATTTTTAGATGTTCTAGCGAACTTTCGAACAGTTTTTTTCTGTAATATATAGAAATAAATAATAATAAAAATAGGGTAGTTTCCGGTCTTAAAGTTTAATGTTGGAAAAAATGAAAAGTTAATTTTGTAGGAGACTTTTCTCTTTTATGTTGTATATATTGTATGAAAGTTGTGAGTAAATGCTCTCATCTTTGCTGTATCGGAGAACAACGTACCAGGTCAAGGGTTGATAGGAAAGTCGTTTGCCGCAAGTGCGGCTGCCATTATGGGGTACCACTAGACATTTATTGGATCGCATGGAATATTGTCCAAAGTGCTTTACCAAGAATCTTCCTCAAAGATTGGTAAGATCAACGAATTAGTGGCAAAGATTACTTGAACAAAGAGAGTCTTGATAGAAAAATGTTGAAATCTAAACAAACGAAGAAGAGAAAGAAGAAGAAGGAGAAGAAGAAAAAAACCTTTTGAAGAAATCATCATTCGAATTTGTTTCAACTCTTATATACGATTAAATACATTAAATTTCGTTAGGAAACACGAATTAATGGATATAAATCTGAAATTTCATCTGAAGCACCTTGTCTCTCAGCGTGTTGTATACATTGGTACAACTACCTATGGTGATCGAAGTAGAACCCCATCGAATGCCCGTGGGAGTATACACGTTCGTGGAATGCCGTTCTGATTTAATGAGACACACTCGTACCCTTTCTCGCAGCTTCTTGGAATTGTCTTATATATATGCTATATTTCGTTCTTTGGAAATTTCACAAAATTCGATCAAAATTTTCAACAGTGACAATTTTATTGATGAAAGGCGAGAATTCAAAAAGAAAGAAAAAAAAAGTGAAAGAGAAGAGAGAAGCGGAATAGGATGTATATAAAGGATATATATAATGGTTGAGTTAGAAAGAGGGACGTTATCAAAAGGTGCCGGCGAATCGGTGTCGAAGGCGCGAGCATTAAATCGACGAATACCGCAATAAGTAACCGAATGCTGTTCCGTTGTAGTTGTGCAACGCTGATAATTAAAAGACGATACAATAAACCACATATCATTGGCCATAAAGCAAGTGGCAATGCTCGCTTCGCGATGTGGGCCAGCCAAGTGCAGTCACTTAAGGACTAACCCACGCGAGACATCTCTCATGGACATGCAATAACCATAAGACATCCCTTTTATTTCAACGGGAATCTCGTCGATTCTTCCGATGGAATATCTTTCCTTGGACCTCCATGGCAGTACAAAAGGAGGTTTGTAAACAAGCGAAGATTATTCCCACTTACAAAAGAGAATCTGCGCAGGGACATTTAGTCGAATGTACTCATTATTCTCAGAAATAGCCTTCAATTTATGTCTCCTCTCTAGAATATCTCTATACTATCGTTACAAATACAAACTATGACTTTTCCTTTTTTTTACATATATGTGACGCAAACGAAATATAGTTTGTTTCTGGAAGATTTAGCTTGATTATAAGTTCCTTATTTTTAATTATGTAAAATCAAAATCACTTTTTAACTTTTTATTGAATATTTCGGATGTAAAGACTATTGCTCCTCTTTTTGTGTTTTTACTCCAAAAATTACAAACATAAGGTAATGTCCCTTTCTTCAGAGAGCGTCACATTTTTTATTTTATGCCCGAACGGTATTTGAATATTGCCAAAATTGTCTTAATATTGAGACATTGCTTGCAATATTGGCTCAAGGGCAATGTGAATCCTCTTTTTTTTTGGTGAATAAAAAAATACCTTTATAAACGACTGCTAATGTTTCAAAGATGAAATGCTTAATTTAGGTGTTTAATTTGATTGTGTTTAAAGTTAAATCAAATACTGCGATGGGCAACAAGTAGTCGTTCACGAGGTTACGACTGCGATACACGCACGCGATATAAGTTCCCAGTTGGCGATGTTAGTCCAACGTTTTGCTTAATTTATTATTACGATTTTGCTCCTTTTCAACTATATCTGATGCCAGAGGGAAAAAAGGTCCCAATTTCTTGATTTTTAAAAATCAATTTAAAAAAAAAATCAAGTTTTACTGTTTGTTTTTGATTTTGTTTTTAAAATGTAAATTCGTAGGGACACTCGCCCCCTGACGGTAGCGTCCATGAACTAAAGACTTCAAGACCCAAGGTCCCATAGCATAATTGCTTAGCGATTATAGAGAATAGATAATACTTTTTGTATATTGTTGCTGGTGAAAATTAAAGGAAAAATGGGGGCATTTTGAATTTTGCAGATCTTTCGGACGTTCCTGAGAATTTACCGCTTCGAGCGCGAGGCTCAGAGAGTCCCCAAGCATTGAACTATTCGCAGATAGCCTCGGCAGTATCGCAGAGCACGCAGGATCCCTCAGTCTCGAGCACGGAAACCATGCTCAGGAATATCCAGGGTCTTCTAAAGATCGCGGCGGACAACGCACGGCAGCAGGAGAAGCAAATCAACTACGAGAAAGGTCAGTGGCAGGGCTTTCTTAAGACACTTGAGGGCGCTCTCCACAATTTCATTATCTTCCAACTCTCCCAGAATTACATTAAGAGGCATTAGTCCCCTTCGCTGGGCGCGCCTCTGTCTCATCGAAGTCCTCCTTGACCTCTTCTCCTTTTTCTCCTCTAAACACTATTATACTCGAGCACCTTTTCTGCTTCTTTATTTCTCCTGCTGTCGTTTTCTATTATAGCCCCTCTCCACCGGAAAAAAAAGAAACATATTTTCGTCGTATTATCTTAAAAGGTACCTGTCGTCAATAATCTGCTCACACTATATACAAATTTTATTTTCACCTGCCAATTAATTCTCTTTTCTCTTTTTAAAATCACATTACTTGGTTATTAATATTTCACCAATTTTAGTGGAACAGATTTGAAAACAAAGTTCATTATTTTTCCACAAATGTTGCAGCAGGTGCCTTATTTAAAAAATTTTTCTTCATTCTCTTAATAATCTCGATAGACTGTACTGTATTTTAGTCATAAAGAACAATGGGAGTTGGCGCATTTTGTATAAATAGTTATATTACATTAGATGACACTTTCTATCCCTATTTGCAAAATTATCAAAAAAAAAAAAAGATAACTGGAAGTGGTGAATTTCTACGTCACTTCAATGTTCTCAATAATTTAACAATCTGAGACAACGCTAATTCGGAATTCTCACACGATAAATAAATTATATATGTAAATTATTCACAATTATCGTTGTCAATATTACTCGAACAGAAAACATCTCCGAGAAAAAAAATTATATTTTATCAAATATGCCGACAAAAAATACGTCTTAAATATAGAGAGAAAGAATGCTTGACACTATATAGCCAAAAAAAATACTATATGGAAAAAAATGCATTTCGAAAAATTGGATATAATTTTTATGTACACTATAATTATTACATATGAATGATAAATAGTCTTTTGACTTTAGAATACACTGTGTGATATAATAGTAGTTTTTAAACTAATTTCCTAGTTAATGTTAAAAAATAGTGTTTTTAAAACTATTTAACATGAAAAATATAATTGTCAGTCATTAGTTTTTCCAAAAACTGTAATTTACACGATTTTCCAGTGACGTGACAGTAGGGACTAGAATTTAAAGAGAAATTGTATTAAAGAAAAAAAAACATCTATTTTTTTCTTTTTGAAACAAAGTTTCAAGTGGCAAATGAATTCCAATTATCACAAAAGCACTGCAATGTTATAATTATAATCTATTTGCCTTAAAGTCGATTATATTTTTATTTCATCACAGTATAAATAATTGGACAGGACTCTAGTTTATGTCGCACAATTTTAGTTCAACGTAAAAACAAGTAGCTTTTCAAGTTGTAAATCTACGACGCAAAAAATATTTTTTATGTAAATAAACGAGTCATTTTCTAGACATTGCTTTAAAGTTAAAAGAAACTTTTCATGTCGTAATCGTTTGATATTAAATTATAAACTTGGCCAACTTTCCTTGACAGGAAAATGAAAAAATTTGCCAGGAAAATTTAATAAGAAAATTGTGAAGGAAGGAAAAAAAAAGAGAAACATATAGATGAAATTATAGCTATAAAATTATAGTAAATGTGAATATATACAAAAATAACAATGTAAGTGTAAGAATTAAGTGCTAATATATATAGTAAGTAAAAAGGTAAAAAGTGTAAATGTAGAAAACTTTTTAGCTGAAAATACTATTTCCAAACTTTACCAAAAACAATGAATATAAAGATATTTATGAAAAATTAGAAATAAAATACTTTATAAATGTTTATGAAATGTTTATAAAAATAAATTAAAACTGAATTTTAATCAAAATATTTCTATTAAATTTTAAATCAATTTTCGATTCAAAAAATAAAGTATTTACGTGATTTAATTAAAATTTTCTCACTCGAAAAATAAGAAACAATTTTACTAAATTAAAAAATTAAAAAAAACTTATTTAAATTACAATTTTTTCCCTTTTATTTATTAACTATTACTACCTAGATTTATTTTGATTGTTAATTTTTTTCTGTAAATAAAAAGGGCTTTTTAAATCGTAGAGCGATATTGAGGAAATAGCACGCTTCGACCATACATTATTTATAAAAAATAAACATCGTTTTTCATAGTCGTGTATGACTCTAATAAATAATTATCATCGATAATTCAATTTTAGTTTGTGCAAGATTTTAGCTAGAATTAAAAACAAAAAAAAAAGTGTAACTGACTGTGTATATGTACGTTTGTTTACTGTTTAAATCCCCTTTTTTGACGATCCAACTCATTTTCACGTAAAGGATCAAAGTCGAAAAAGTGAAAAAAAAATGCTTTTCTCAATAAAAGTAAATTGTAAACAACACGCCATATTGAACTGATTTCATACTTGAGCAACAGCAGTTCATCGAAAAAAAAGTAAAAGAAAATATAAGTTTTGTTAGAACATGGAAAAAATCAATTTGCGGAAAATAAGATTACGAAGTTGCCGTTGCTCGACTATAGCAGCTTTTGATTAAAAAAAATTTATAATTTGACTTTTTTTAGTTTACCTAATAATAAATACATCATTTTATTAATAAACTAAAATTAAAAATTATTTCAATTTTACACTAATTAATAATTACGCTTCTTCGCTTTGCAAATAGAATAATAAAAATATTTGTAATGATTATTAATACTTTTTACTGGAATTATTAATATTATATTATTATTATTATTATTAATATTATTGATAATAATAACTATAATATAATATTATAATAAATAAATTAATTAATAAGTTTTAAAACCTCATATTTTGAGAAAGAAAATATCGAAAAAAGGAAAGTGCCATGCGTTGTTCCATTTTTTCACTTCATTCAATTGTGGCGTACTTCCCACGGATAATCTGAAAACGTGTCGCTTCATAAAATACAGTTCGCGCGCTTTCGGCAAGTCTCTTCTTGGTTATGTATACTTATCCGAGATTTTGTATTTTTTAAGTGAATCGACCCCTCGCATAAAACTTGGAACTGATAGTGAGCGCCGCGCAGTGAGTAAGATTCATAAATTTAGTCGAAACGTAAACGCTGAGACTTTAATTACCCATTAGCCGATATAGAGTGTCATTTTGCAGGATCGTTAACTAATGCGTTTGCCGGTTCAACATTTTCGAATGCCAGAGAGGAGACTGTCGCTCGTGATCGTCAATCGTTTCTGATTTCAGAATTAACCCGCGCCTCATTATATATCTCACCTTGAGAGAAAATAAAAGCAATTTTTTTATTTTTTCAATTTAAAAAATATTTCCTCAGTGATAATGAAACTTGAACAAATTTCTTTGCTGATAAGAAAGTGAAATTTATTCGAATTTAAATTGTTTCGATAATTTTGTTCGTTAATAAGCAATTCGAAAACCATGGTATATATTTGTTTTAGGACAATTCAAGTTTTGATGAAAGGAACTTTACGTTCTATAGTCTGTAAAGATAAGGACAGGATAATTTAATTACATTAATGA
Organism: Leptopilina clavipes; assembly: GCA_001855655.1. Taxonomy (NCBI): domain Eukaryota; kingdom Metazoa; phylum Arthropoda; class Insecta; order Hymenoptera; family Figitidae; genus Leptopilina; species Leptopilina clavipes. Next base: position 24,817 of record JUFY01028371.1, on the reverse strand, counting down.
TTAAATTTAGTTTTTAGTGCTTTCAGGTAAGGTGACGCCATAGCGCTGTAAAATGGCTCAGTTTGTACGATTCGGGAAGTTTCGTATCCGCTCGTGAAAATTCGGCTCAAACCGAAATTGCACGAGTAGACACGAACCATATGTTCTTTTCCTATATCAACAAAAAAGAAAATCTAACAAAAATCTAAAATAAATATTTTCATGTTTTAGTAATGTTATAAACTTATAATTTATATTCATCTCGAGTTGATAATTTTACTAGACTGAGTGAACGAGAAATGGAAGCGAAACTACATCACTTTCCAGTCAATACTTCTTTAAACAATAAAATCTCTTTGTCTTTGCTTTCAATGAGGCGGGAATAATCGAAAGGGACAGTTGGGTTGGGTGGCGAGTACGAAGCCGTGGTGAATAAGTACCAACTCGCTGTTCTGGATGCGTAAACGTTAACGAGTTCATCGCAAGTTCTTTGCGACGTTAAGTTTAAAGTAGGCCGCGATTCGTGGTTGGCAAGCAACTACTTTCGCAGGAGAAAAAAAAAGTCAATCAGAATTATGACTAAGGGGAAAATCGGAAAAGACATAATATAAAGGAGGAGGGGTGATATTGTGCACTGAGAGAATGAGAAAGGAAGGAGTAAAAAGGGGAAGGGGGTGGTACGATTTAATACTCGAGCGAGCCAGCAGCTCGTTTTACACCAGATGGTTTTACATACGGACACTATCGTGTTTCCTATATGCAGCCTCTCATCTCTATATGTATATTTAATATATGCGTTGCAGAATTAAGCCAATCCACGTGAGTTGCCTTCAATATGGAATATTATCGATATTATTCGCCCGGGACTTTTTAGTACAAGACGGAATCTTTTTTTTTCAGAAATAGAAGACGTTATTAAGATGATATTAAGAGAAAAAAGAGACAAAAAGTTTATACTTTATTTATCATCTTAGTATAACAGATTGAGTTTCATAAATACGTTATATTTTTTTCAAAATGATGAGGGATTATAAACTGCTATGAGCGACAAACAGGTATTATAAAACCCGTGCCACCCTGGCGCGTGGACGATTACCAAGTTTTTAAATCCGATCCGATCTTTCTAAACCTTGATAAAGATTGTTTCTTTTTTTCTATTAGTTTATCGTGGATAATTCCATCAGAATACGGAAGCAATTTTCATTGTTGGGTTGCATGTCAGGTATATTAAGATCCCGTCAGAAAGAGGCGCAGTAAGAAAGGTATATACATGATCGTACAGAATCTCGAAGAGTTCGACACCTCTTGTTGGGGTCGACACGCTCAATAAGAGAGAAAGAAAAAAGAGAGAGAGAGAGAGAGAATGAAAGAAAGAAGTCATGGTGAGGGAGGAAGGTTGGTAAGTTACTTAGCGTAGAAGGGACAATATGAGCTCGCAGCATCCTACCGTGGAGCCACCGAGAGGACGCTATCTCCGATCATTCGGGAGATAAGGCCACCGCACTGTGCAAAGTATTATTGTGCATCGCTAAGGCCCTTGAGGAAATATAAAGAGGGGATTGAGTTGTAGCCGCGAGTGGAGGATCTTATGTAGATTCCTTGTAGATCGTGCACCCGATTCGATCGCGATCGGCTACCCGGTACCGGGTTAATTAAAATTGTAGGGAGCACCAGCATCTCTGCCTTCGTGATGCTGTTTCAGCTACCGCTAAACCGATGCAACGTCGCCTCCTCGCCATAAACTCCTCCGATTTTTGGTCACTGCTTGGGAGGCTGCTTACGTTAAGTCCTATTACCACAATGCAAAAGAAACGCTTCGAAAGACTCCAAATACCGATACGAGACCAGGATGCTGCACTCCCTGTACCTCCCTCTTATGCAAGGTCCCCAGCAAATTTCAATTTCCAAGCAAACGCTAATGATCGCTAAATTACTACCTCACTGTTGTTGGTAATAAACATTCGCTCTTGTATTTTAAAAAATCTTTACCCCTAACTAACTCGGATTACTCCAACCAAAGTCGATAAATCTTTCTTGATTCTTTTGCGTTAACGATGAAACCTACGGATTGTCAGGAAAGCAGAGTGAGACATTTCGAAACGATTAGAATAGACTAACCTTGCAAAAAAAGGTTATTCATCTCTCCCAACAGATGGCACTGCAAAACAGTTGGAAACTAGCGCCACTGGTTTAGATTTGACAAAGGAAAAAAGTGGAATATTATCGACTGGACTATCTGCTTGGGCTTAAAGCAGTTCGTCAGTATCCGACTGATACTAACAATCAATGTTGGTTATACAGTGATGGACCAACGGTGATCGTAAATTTCCAGACACAAAGCATTCAGAGAGTGAGGGAAGGGAGAATATATATAGGTGCAAGTGAACTAGTCGAGTCGAAGGCATAAACGTTGCAGCAAACAAACAGAAACGTCGATATAAACATCCAAACGTCCACCTACCGTATGTCCAACACTGTAGTTTGCCTTCTTCGAGTCTGCTCGAATGGAGTCTGATTGATTTATGGTTAACCCTGTCTCACTACGTCATACAAAACCCCTCAGCACATTATCACAAACGAAAATCAGTGTTTGGCTTATCTACATAACATTCTACACTCAGGGAAAACTTCATCCTTTATTTATTTAACATCCTTTATTTTGTTTTATAGACCCAACATTTAGATTTATTTCATAACAATTATTACCTATTATTTAATTATACATTTATCATTTATTATCACAAGGGAAATATTCGCTTAGGAAGCAGAAGTTGTTAGCAGCTTCTAAAAGTGGTGGCGCTGTCTGTCGAATTTCTCACTATCATCTTCTGATCCTACATTTAGATCAGTAATTGTCTCGCTTTTTAAATCGCTCATAAGTTCCATATTTTACCCTACCATCGAAGAAAAAAATTCTTCGAACAGTACAATAAAACTAGAAAAAAAACCTCATTTTTTTCTTTCTAGTTTAATAAAAGTAATACCGAGGAAAAAGACATACGTTTGCTTGTAAATTTTTATCTGAAACCAACTTATGTAAACATAATGTAATTAAAAAGAACAAAAAAATGCAGATAAAACGTATACTATTTAATTAATGACCAGAAAGAAAAAAGAGCAGAGGAATAAGAATGTATGCAAAATGGAAAAAAACAATATGTCCAATAAGGAAAAAAGAAGAAAAAAAGAAGAGAAAATATAGAAAAATTGATAACAAAAAATAAGAGCTTGGAAAAATGATCAATGTATAGGTATCTCGAGAATAATGAAGAAAAAATTCAAAAAAAATAAAGGGGAAAAAATAAAAGTATATGAAGTTTGAGATTTGTAGTAAAAATATTAGATTTCGTAAAATTAGGACAAAAATTTGTTCCTTTTCTTCTGGATATTTCCTTTCCTTTTCTTCTTCTCTGAATATATAAAATTCTAAATCGGAATACAGTTAAAAAGGAGAAGAGTCTGGTAGCTGAGGATTGATGTCCTAGGAGTTATAAAGGAGACATTGCTTTAGTTTCGTTTTTGATGATCGTAGCGTCTTTTATCAACTATACCCGGGAATCAAGTAAAAGGTCTGCTCTAAGAGATAAACCTCGAAACTGCCGTTTTTATAACCCATAGCACTGACTCTTTTACTCTCTGCTTCTTCTTCTTCTTCTCCTTCTTTCCCCTCCTAACTCTTTTTAATTCTTAGGTCCAATTCTCGTTCATCCAGGCAAGTTTTATTGTGTAGGATGTTTACTTTAATTAGTGTCAAGATTGTCTTAGATTTAATTAAGACCAGAATTGCTTTATTAGCCTCGCGCAAAGGCTGGACTTATAGAAGAAATAAACAAAAACTATACATGACGCTTGACAACAAATACTTCCTCACCTATAATTTTTTTTTTTTTGAAACTTTTCTTGCTATATATCAAAATTAAGTGTATATAATACATAAATATCGAAAATGGAATTAAAAATGGAACCGATGGAATTAAAAAATTGTTATATTTACAAGATGGGAAAATGATTATCTTCATTTGGGAATAAAAATACTTTAGAGAAAAAATAAAAGGTGGAGGAAAAAAAGATATTGAATTGAAACTTTGTTAGCGGAGTATGACTGAATTATTATAGAGCGTAGAAATATTGTCTGAGAAAAAAAGAATTAAAAGCAGTTTAATGGCGCACGAACACGCTAGTCAGCCATATTTCTGTCGTTTTAAAAATATATGAGGATGTAAGACTGATAATCAGTAAAAACAAACTATATAATCATAGGTATTTATACCAAACATCTGCAGATACACCGCAGTAGAAAATGTATTTTCAGTCAGACATTGTAAGTGATCTAGAGGTACGATTTCGTTTCTAGGGCGTTGGCATCAATTTTCGCCCTTTCAAATATTTATAATTGCACCTTTTTCTCCTTTCATCATTATTTTACTTTTTATTCGCGACATGGTTATTATTATACATTTTTGTTTATACTTAATTAGCGTTATTATTTGCGAAAAAATAGAAAAAAAAATTTCTATTTTTCGCTGTAGTAAAATAGAAAAACATAAAATGAGATTTCTGCAGAGAAAAAATGCTCATGCACACAGCACACAGCACACAGCAAATTAAGACAATTAACGTAGTCTTTTCAAGAATTAATTGTTATTACACCCTCGACGCGGGATATATTCTTTTTATTTCTACCAAGTTCGCGAACGAAGTAGACGAACGACTTCCTTTGCATACATCAATTACGCGCGCGGTTCCCATTATTAGCCTCCTATAATTTATTATATTTTACCCTAATAAGCATAATAGTTCCCATCATATTCTTCTTAGCTGTATAGAGAAAGAGAAAAAGATGAAGAAAAGAAAAAAAGAGTGAGAGAGAGAAAAAGATGAAGAAAAGAAAAAAAGAGTGAGAGAGAGAGAGAGAAAAAGATGAAGAAAAGAAAAAAGAGTGAGAGAGAGAGAGAGAGCAAAATATGTAAGTAAGAATATATGTGTATACAAATCGTGGTAGCGATATTATATTCTTCGCGGTGTGCGTGAGCGACCCTTGACCCAGAGACAATCGTTAAGGTAGCGTATTGGGCGGCGTATGGTGCTTGAGCATAGTCACGGGTATTTAATTGCCTCCGAAATGTTCGAGGCTTCAGTAGGGAAAAAGCACTGAGCGAGATGAAACAAAAATACACTCACAAGATATGGACTTGAAAACAAACAAAGGGGTATTTTTATGCGAAAAGTTTTTCAAAACTTTTCTCAACTATTCTTTCAATTATTATAAATTTATAATAAACTTTGGATAACGCAACATATTGCAAAAATATTGTCTCAACATTGCCAGGAATGCTTAAGTATTAAACCATTAAAAAATTCATAGAATATTAAAATTGGTAGGAATTGAAAATTTCGAAATGGAAAGAGATTATTTTTTACGAGTGAAGCAATATAATGTTCGGGATTTCTTTATTTCTTCGCTATGTAATGTTACTCGCATTAAAAGGGAGTAATTGCAAGTCTTGTTTGACCTTGATTCAGCGAGTGAACTGGTGGTCGCGGATTTCCACCTGTATATATAGAAAGAAGGAAGGGGGGCGAAAAAAAATAACACAGTCTTCGGCCACGAACTTGAAAGTGGAAGGTATCCTTTAATGGGACTCGTTGGCGCCCTGTCGAATGGAGCCCTCGTCGTTACTGGTTAATTCTTGCATCGCACAAGGGCAATATGGAAGTGCCTTTCTTTCCCACTCGGGTTCTCCATCCACTCGCATGCATCGAAAATCACATACACATAGAATGCATCTTTGGTATGCCTAGTTGCGCATAAAAATTCCGAAACAATACAATGTTGGTGCGCCAGGGTCGATGTTGGTTCCCACCTCGCATCCGAAGGGATTGTCAATTAAAGAAACAACGGGCCCTTTTAGCATAAGGCACCACTCGTAAACGAAAGTCCGAAGGGATAAAAAAGAAGCAGACAACGAGGAAGGATAAATAAACGGCAAGGGCGTGCGCCACTGCTTTCGAAACGAGAGAGATAGAAAAGAAGAGTTTCGAGAATAAGAAGAAGAGAAGGAGAAAGAAGAAGAACAAAGAAGGATGAGGAGGTATGAGAGAAACAGAGGAAAGTGTGTGGATAAAGCATAGGGAATGGTTTCAGTGAGGGAGGATAATAAATTATCCCCAACATGGGAACAACCGGTTGATTATTTATTTAACAATAAAAGAAGAGCCCGCAAAGCAAAGTCGATAAATTGTTCACGCTGTGTCGAATGAAGGGATACCATAGCTAAACGGTTCGCAATGCGAGTTTCGTTCACGCATTTTGTTTCATTTAACGACTGATATCAGCTGGAATTGTATACTTTAACGACTCACCTGAATAAAAAACCTCTTTCTGATTTATTTTATCCATAATTTCACAGGAATCAATTGTCTTATCTCGTACTTTTTCTTTAATTACCACTCGGATATACACATTTTTGGATTGGTCTGGCAGATTTGGGTATGCCAACAATATTATTAATTAATTCTCTTCTGACGTTCAGCGAATAAACACTTATAAGTGGTACTTTCAAACGATGAAAAACTTTTACAAATGTACTCACATCGGTATTTACAAGATGGACCCTGAGATATGCTTTGAAGAAGGACGATTGTAAACCGTTAATTTACGATCGTCGAGTTTTTGTTTCACGACAAAATAAATACCTTTCCAAGACTCGGTATATGGTCTTTGCCAAAAAAGCACTGCAGTTGCGGCATAGATCGCACAAATTTTATCGCGCTCAGGTTTTAAGTATCATTGCCAGTTCCATGTTTTTCGGAGTAATATATGTCCCATCTGAGATGAGTTTCTCGGAATCGGAAGTTTATATACATATACACATTCTAGGTAATTCACGCGCAACAAGGGCGAATTGGTTAGAGCAGTGAAAATTAACATGGGGATGAACTGATATTGAATATAATCCTCTGGAAACCTACCGCAGCTTTTTAACTACCGTTCAATTATATATATTTTGCTTTTCGTTCGTCGTGTGATTCGAATAAAACTTGTTATTTACCGGCAATAAAAGACTTTAAAGGACGAGAAGAGACCATTGGCGAGGGCAGTGCTGACTTTGTGTCGTTAACGACGTCGTTTATTGCCACGAGGAGCAAATATTTCGCTACATTGACTCAGTCCTAGTATTTTTTTCCACAAGTTCAAGAAGAAGAAAAACACGAATAAAAATTAGTCGACTTTGAAAATAAGACGTAACAACTTTCGAAAAACTATTTTCCATAATGGAAAAACTTGCAACTAAATCTACTTATACTTTTTAATTTCATTTCGATCATTATCTTCCTTTTCACGGTTCTTTTTTACGATTTTCAACCCATTCTGATTCTAATCCACAAATCTTTCTTTGGCATAAAATTTCCCACAATGCATATTATTACTAAATTATTCCGAAAATGAATAGAATTTTAATTTTTGCAAATTTTGCACAGTGTTGATCTCATCTTTTTTTGGGGGAGGGGGGAAAAATTGTAAAATTAGAATATATTTCTTTTCTGCAAATATTGGACGAAAAGTATTTAAAAACTTTGAGGCTTGAAAATAATATTAAGTGCTGAAGTGGTAACACATAAAATTCTTAATCGGTTCGAGTTTATCCATAGTGCTCTCGAATGGTAAATTGTAAATTTGTAAAGGGTAATAAACTCCCGTAGATACCCGGATGGAGGATTTCTTCCCGGTGCAAAGTTATCGCAAAACGCGAAAATGCTCTCCGCCGTATCTTCCTATAAGTCCAATCACCGTCATGCATTCGAACACAACGCACGAGGTCTCATGACCCCCCCGATGAGATATCCAAACAATTTTCCTAAGGCGGCACTCGATGCGGCCAACTTTGCACTTGTCTAATCGCCAAAAAAAAAAAAAACCTCTCACGATTAGCTTGCGCTATTTCAAAATCACTTTCATCTGTTGAAAAAAATCCCTAATGTGCGAAAAAGGGAATTATTCTTGATTTTATAAATTTAATTGCAGTATCTTTTTTGGTATTTTTCTCTATTAGGAGCTAGGAGCCGTAAAAAAAGTGAAATTAAACTTGTCACACGTATTTTAGATGATTACATCAGAAATTAATCTCAATATTGAGATTTCTCAGTAATGAAAAAAAGCAGAAGAAATGAAGTTGAAAGTACCAGTTATCGTGTCGATTTACTCACTTGCACTTCAAGATTGACTATGCGGAACGCTTTCTAGATTACAATTTTTAAAAAAGAAAATATCTCTGCGTCTAAAGAGAGCCAGCTTTATAATCTAGACGCAATGTAACTTTTATCAGGAGTGAATTTCATTATCCAAGTTTATATACATTTATAATATAACAGAAGCAAATTAGAAGGATGTCGATGAACTTGCGTAAAAAAATAACGCAGCGCAATTCCGGATGTCAATGATTATTGTAATTACTATCATCACTTTGATTCTCATTTATCTTTCATCGCAATTCGCAACATCAAGATTTTCGAGATGTGCTTGCTTCTTTACTTTTTGCCTGGATGGAAAATTATTTTTAAAAAAGGAAAAGATGTGAAAATGAAAACATGTGAAAAGATTTATCTTGGGAATTATATCCAATTGTAAGACATTAAGGAGATTATCATTTGTTTTTTTTCCTTCTTTCCTTGCTAAAAAAGAAAACGATTGTAGAATTTCGAATTGTTTTGGAAAAATTAAGGACATAATTTAATCGCGCATTAACTAAGGAATTGCGTGCAGAGGAAATAGCACGAGTTTGAAAAATCAGGTATTTTTTAAACTCTTCTCTCGCGTTAGCAGCTGTCTCCCCTTATTCTACAGTGTTTCGCTTCCCTCGTGTCACTCGAGGCAGTAATTAACAATCGTTTTAATGAATTCGTCGTGTTTATCTCAATCTTTACACTTGGTGGTAACGGCTTTGCGGCATTTAATTAAAAGCAACCTTTTTCCTTCAAGTGCAATTGCCATTCTGCAACATTGTTCTTTGCTGAGATTTCTTTCTTTGAATGTACACACATTTTTATTGACGAGCATAATATTTGTGTGTGTATACAGAAAAGGTTTTTGGACTCGTGCGATCGAGTATATATACTTTTTCCCCTTTGAATGTTCATTCCTCGTTCCTCGAGGCTTCAGGATCGTAAATAACCACCCAGTATAATAAGACATCAACGAATGGCTTTGCACCTACGCGCCGATACAATCTTTATGGACACGACAGTCGGAAGTTGTATATTTTTTCGCTTCGCCCTGCCAGCTAGCCAACCATACACTCGGGTCACTGACGTGACTCTTTCAATCGTTCTTTGTAAACTTTTCTTTAAAAAAAATTTCATCCCAAACGCACACCATCGATCTGTTTCGAACCAAATGTTTCCTTGAATTTGAAACAAAAAATTGTTTAATTACAAAGTGAAATTGCAAACAAGGAAGCAGTTTGTAGGATTCGGAAATTGGAAACAGGAGGAAACATGAAATAATGGATAAAATTATTCTCATGTGAATAATCGGGAAACGTGTGTAAGAAACCTGACGTGGATCGAAGACTTGAGAACAGCATCAAAGTTTAGAACCGAATCTCTTCAGCCAGGAACAATTTAATCCTATTTTCGGCAGATCCGTTAATGGTTAATGGGAGGCAAAGTGGTCAGCGACCGGAACAAGGGCTAAGTCCGTCTTAAATCCCGACGGAGCGAACCCTTGTACAGCTCTTAGTCCTTAAGGTCTGTAATCCAGGTGGAATAACTATTGGCTTCGTACGAACTGGAGGAAGTGAGATATTGTAAAGACTGATCCGCGATCAACTGGAGCAGAGCGAGAGAGGCGCTCCACCGTCTTAGACCAAGTCACGCCATTAGTCACAAAAGACAAAACTCACCGCTAATTTATTGACACTGTCGCTCCTTGATTATCGATCAGTTAATCAATGTCAAACCTTTTCGAAAATCGCAATTTTATCTCCAAACGGAAATATCGAAAATATTGTTGAAATATTATTATTATTCCTGTTGGCGAGCCACAGTAGACGATTCAAAGCCCAGCCAAGGACGATGCCTCGAGGGTAGGACAAACTTCCCGGTACACTTAATCGTTATTCAACTATAATATGCAAGGGTGGAAACAATAATATTCGTCTCGCCTAGGCAAATAGTACACAACATTATAGGATTAGTCTGGATTAGGATTTGTGATTGATGTGACGTAAGAGGGGAGATGTTGGATTTTTTTTCGTCTTTTATTCAAATTTCCAAATTCAGGTGCTGGCTCAACATTGCGAACACCTCTCACGCTCCCTAGGTCCATGCCGTAAAATCTCCAAGGAGGATTCTACCGTACGAAATAATTACTATAGGGATCCGGGTCGTCATGGATGCCACGATGCAAATAAGAGAAGTAGGTGCTGCGCGAAGCAATCCCTACGGTTGTAAATTATAAAATAATCCCTCGGTTAATTCCTATCCGCGGTTTATTACCGCGCTTGATCCATCCGTTAAATTGAATTCATAAATACTAGTCGATTTTGCAACATCTTATTTCTGGATATACATTTTTCTCCGAGTTATGTAATGCATAGATAAACCAGATTTATATCACATCGTCGGAGGTCTTACTAATGTCGATCTCAAGATCCGATAAGATAATTAAATCTGGCCACTAGTTAGCTTCATCGTTAAGCGAATTATTAGCTGTATCTTGATCACTAAATCTCCCGTTCAATTGAACATTTTCCGTTTGACAAAATTCCCTATTTATTCGCCAATAAATGGCGAATTTATTCACCATTTATTGATGAAACTAATGGAAGCGAACTTATTCGATTTGCTTTAGTCAAACATGGACATCAATCTTCCTTGACAGAATTATGACTGGTGAAGGAACTTTTTTTCCATTCTGGAGAAAAGATGAAATCGTGATGAAAAAAAAGTCAAGGTGCTCCTATTACGTAGAACACGAAAACTACATTATACTATTCAAATGATCGCAGGGAACCGAAGTTGACATTGTTGTTTCTGAGGGTGGCCTCAGGCGATGCGAATATCTTAGCCAATATGTATGTACCGCTCTGAGACTGTTGTGTGTATACGAAGAACACGCCCGCTGGGGCCATGAACGCTATATAATAACCGAGACCTCGGCTTCCGTCACCATACACTAATCAATAACCATGAATCGCTTCAGTTGCCATCACACGCGTTTCATTATTTGTGAATCTAAAATTCAATTCAATTATTTGTGAATTCTTTCTAAAAATCGCACAGACAATAGAATAGAAGAAAAATGGTCCATTCGAAGAGTTGATAAATTCGTGGAAAATTATAAACACGATGAAAACAATATTAAATAATAAAAAAAGAAAACATCGTATTTAAATTCACTCGAAATCGAAATTACTAACATTATGTAAATTTTCAATCGTCTCTAATGTCGCCTTAACGACTAATAAATTCAAACAGGATTCCTAAAGAGGATTCGAAACGATTCGATAATCGATTTTGAAGATGGCACCTTTCAGCAATAAATGAGCGGAGAGTCACAATATTACACTCGCTTTATGGCGCGAGACACGATTAGGGTTCATCTAATTGAAATAAGAAAGACACAGGCTCGTTCTTCGAGAAAATGAACCCCATTGGGTGCCATAACGGTGCATCGTTTAAGAATTAAGAATTATTTTCACCATCCTCAAGGTGTAATATTAAATAACGTCGTCTGATATTAATTCCTGCAATTTTAATCCTAACGATCCCGCACTCTAATTTCAATGCACATTTTCACCTTCTTTTTTTTTTTTCTTCGCATAATTGATTTCATTTTCTTTTTCTCTGGCGCGACAAAATTCTCATTTTCACACCAGTGAATTATCGTGTCTAACACTCACGACGCAATTTAAAATTGATTAATCTATAAACAAAGTAATACACAGTTTTACAAAACATTTTTTTGTCAATCCAACAGTTTTTTTTCGATTACTGGGAATTTTTTTTTCTGCTTCTTCATAGAAAGCTTTGTTTTAATGAGAATTTTAATTTTCATCTAAATGAAAATGATGTTGTCAACATCAAAAATGATGTTGTAAATAAATGTCATGTATGTCAAGGAAATTTTTTGTGAAATTCATTTTATATCGGATATTAACTAATGACCGATTGTTGTACAGGTAATTTAATTATTCTTCAAAACATTGGGATCGAAATATCGGAAAGAATAAAAAAGTATTGTTCAATTGGAAATTTTACTGTAAACCAATTGGATAGTGGAAAAGGATGGAAAAAATTTGGAAAAAATTGGAATAATTTCTATAAGAAATAGTGATTCAAATTGAATGGATAGCCTTGGGGTGTGTTTCGTTGGAACTGGTGTTCTCTAGATGACGATCGTCAATAAAGTTCAATTATCCCCGGAAACGAGGTATATATAGAAAGAGGTACATCGAAAGAGATGATAATCTAAACGATCGCAAAGTGGACTGCAGAAACGCGCACAAAATTGGCAATAACAGGATATTCGCCAGGGCCGAGCGCGAACTTCCTATTCTGGTTAGCATTCAAATTGAATCTTCGTGGCGGGCAGTCGTGAAGAGTTACCGTCGTTAATGGACCTCGCAAACGCTCTGAAATTGCTAACAGACGCCCCTACCTAATCTCCCTCGAAAACCAACTGATACCAAAATTCTAAATGCTCCCATAATGCACTATCCAACAGTTTCAATTCATTTTGTCACAAAATATATTCACGATATATTCACATATCTTTCAAAGAAAGAATCATAGATGGTTAATGCATCTGGAAAAAAACGACAACAACAACAACAAGGTAAAACACCAAAGGCTTAATATAAGCGTTGAATAAATACTGGATATTGTGCTTTTGTGGCGAGTAATAAAAAATAAAGCCAACATCGAACTGAAAAAGGCTCGAGTTTATAATTGACTATTAAAAATTTCAAGCGTAGCATGACGGGACAGAATTGGTATTGCTGTCTCTTTTATAGGGCCTAATTTGTTCTCCCTTTCGATTACAAAAAAGTCCAAAAAAAAAAAAACGGAATTAGTCCGCCTGATTTAAACAGGATTGAAAATTTGAAACTACCTCTGCGAAATGATTTTCAAGAAAATGCGAAATGAAATGGAATGCAGATCGAAGATGGTGTAATGTACACGTCCTTGAACAAAGACCAATATTGAAGGCGAAGGTCGAGCTGGACTAACGACCCTCTTGACGAGATTCGAAATGGCTAATTTAGCGTGGTGGCTCCCTGGAGACGTGGCAAGAGGGTTGAAGAGGAAACCGAGACGCGAGTCAGCAATGGAAAGCTAAGAAGAAGAAGAAGGGATTTACGCGCAGGGGATGTCTTAATATAATTCTATTAGAGGTAACTATGCACGCTCTGGTCTGCCCATCGCTGTTTGAATTTAATCACGAAACCAGTGAGCCGTACGATATTCCACTGTCTCACAGTCTCTTATTGCCGAATTAACCAGACCTCAGCTACCTGATTCCACGAACATGATACAACTTCATTTATTATAAGTGCAGTTTCATAGAACATGCATCTGATTGCCAATTGATGAGCGAGCGTATATGGTACGCTAGAGACAAGTTAAAATTACAATATCCCATATGGTATAGTAAAATGTAGAACATTTCCAAAGTGTTAAGAACCCGTTTCACGGAAAATAGCGGTGTGTAAAATTTAATGCCTCACATTTCTTCTAAGGTATTATAACCATTCAGGCCGAAAAATAGGTTTTTTTTTGCCATTTTCCTCTTTATGTCCTCTGCACCCGTTCACTATTTATTTTCTAGGGAACAATTTGATAATCCCTTTGTTGCATTTAGCCATTCTGATCTAATTTGTGAATAATTTTTGTTTTGCAGCTGAATTGCAAATGGACGTGCTACGAGAGAGGCAGGTCAAGGACAGTCTGGAGCGACAACTCCAAGACGAGCAGAAGGTTCGAGGTGAGTATTGAATAAATGGAAGGATTATTTCATTTTCTTTGTAAATCAACTTGAGGTACATTGCGTGACAATGCGTAGGCACAGAAGGTCGATTCGCGATATAATAATAGGTGGACGTGTATCGAATGTCTTGGGGGGAAGTTTCGAACCAAGGGTTAACTTGATAATAAATCAAGAAGCCGTAGAGACACTACACTATAAAGTCTGTGCTCATATAGCGAAGGATCCTGCGTATCCTATTATTCTATGTTGGGGGTCCTGCGTCCCTCCCTCCCACCTGCTTCTTGCTCTTCACCTTGTACGTTCCTTCGCGTAATAGCAGGAAGACGCAGACCAAGCCAAAGGCCGTGATCGCTCAACCAAGTTTGGATCGGATGTCAGTTCGTAATAGAATAGTCCTCTCACGTTTATAGTTCGGTTCCTTTGACCAGGACCTCTCTATCTTCTTACGTCACCTTCCCGCATCAGCCACCATGTCTTTAAATTCAAAAAGTTTTAATTGGATTTCCATTTTTCCTGTCGAGCAGGAATATCACAGGAACAATGAAACGATAGTTGATGACTTTGGCAAACAAGTTTCAATTTTTCTCCTAGTGGAATAAAAAATTTCACTCTTGTAGAATTGTCACTAAATATTGTGACTATCATAAAATTAGAAATCGTAAATCCACAAACTGATGAGTGATGAAATTTGACTATATGGGGAAAATAAATTTTTTTATAGATTCATATTTCCAGGGTGTCATTATCTCCCTTTTTTGTGTTCGCGTAACCGAAGAAGAGAAATGGTTTGCTTACATTCATCGGGAATGTTTTTCATCCATCTCATTGTCAGTGATAACAGAGATGGATTTATGTGTGGAGTGAACGCGTCTGCTGGCAAGATAAAACCCTAGATAGACGACAGTACAAGAGACGATTTTCTACATTCGTGGGATATCGATGAGAAGATGTGTAATAGTGACATGGATGGGTGGAGTTGTAGCAATCGGGGGAGAGTGTCGCGTTCAGTAGCTAGCCGTCATATTCATGTATTGACACAGAGCTGGTTGACTAATGGACCACTGTTGTCCCAGGCTCGTGTTACCACAAGGGCCTCGAGTCGTTTTTTCCACTCAGTTCACTAAAATCCTTTGTCTATAACCAATCGTTGACAATTCACTGAATTCTCATTCTCAGAATGAAACAAACAGAAAAAAGTCAATTATTGCAAATTTGTAACAATTCGCTCTTGAAAGAATGAAAATTAATTTAAATCGTCCAAAAAAACTGATACTCAAAACGATTGATTAGCACTTTTTGGCGGATTCCCACTGACAATGATCGCATTTCAGAGGGAGCGGAAAATTCTCAGTTGAAATTATTTGAAAGTCACGGTCGTTGGAAGCGTTTTTTTTTTTTTTTTTTTTTTAATAAGCCAACTCACAGCTCCCTGTGGTTCCATTCCGTTCCGTTGTCCGACTTAACATATTTATCGGATCCACATTGTTCGCTTGTCAAGTAACGTCGTCTTTTAGGGATGAAATCGCGTTATTGAATCGCTTGCGGATTTTCCATCATGAAAAATGAATTCACTTTCTCGCTGCTACAAAAACTAATATTTTTAGTTTTTACTTTAAAAAAAAAATTTCAAAAAGAATTCTTTCGCGATTTATTATATTTATTTATGCAGTTACCCATGCAGAAATTGACCCACTTGGCCCTACTTTAGATAGGGCTTTAGCAAGGATCAACTAGTTTTCCTAGTTTCTTGCAAGGCCCTTGTTAGAGCCCTTGTTTTCCCTATTTTAAACAGGGAAAAGTGGGGCAATTTCTGCACTGGAAAGTAAAAATAGGGAAGAAAAAAAATCGGAGGACAATCTATTCTAATAGCATCAGGACTATAATAACTATGATTAAGATTGTGTGACAAAAATCTTATGAAATTAGTTGTTGTTTTTTTATTTTTTCACGTGTGTGTGTAAAGCATCGTTGGCCTAATGAAGACGATGAGCGTGCCGTAAAGTGGCTTGAAGCGCAAGTGTGAGGCGTGGATTTTAGAGCGAGTTAATTTCCTTGTAGGCGTCGCGGAGAATTTCTTCTTTTCTTTTAACGACTCGAGTCACCGCACCAAAGGAAAGCTGGAGGGGGGGAGGAAGAAGAGGAGGAAGAGGGTGAATATTGTAAGCCGATATGTAATTTGTGCGCATCGTCGATCTCTGGGATCATATGTGACTATGATTGATGACCAGGGACCTAAAGCTATTTACGCACGCTCATCGGAATAACTCTCCTCATTCGACTAATGACTGTCTCTCGTAAGAGATATCGCGTCAACAAATAACCGCCCCACAATCGCGAATTGACAGTTCGCTAACAAGGGCGGTTATGCTTTAACATTTTTTTTCCACGAAAAATGCCCGAAAAAGAAATTTGTATCTCGTTAAAATTAATATTTCATGTCGTTCTGAATGAAACTCACTTCCTGTGTAATCATTATTTAGAAAAAAAAATATGGTCATCAAATTTAACTTTTTAAGTGTTAAAAATATGCCATGAATCTTAAACAGAGACATAGAGAATATTAGCCTATTTAGAAGACTGTTTGGCATTTCGTTAAAGGTCGAAAGCCCCATTCGTGTGTTGTATTGTTGCACAGGGGTATGGGGGAACTAACCTCCCTATAGGGAGAAAAGAGGGTTAGACTCTGACGTCTTTAGAACAATAAGATGACCTTTGTGTGGCAATATGAGATTCATAACTTTCCCTTCTGAATAATAGAAATTATGAAAATTTTCAACAAATGTCTAGTAATATGTATTAATGATTGTTTTCAAAATTAGTATTCATTGGGATGAATATTAAGATGGAGATTATATTAATTACGATGACTATTTGGGAAATAATTGTCCTTGTTTTAGATTTGAAGGTATCAAAGAAAAATTTCAATCCGTGAACATTAACCACGGAAGTATGGGAACTGACAGCTGCCTTTACTGACGGTTTACATGAAGCTGCGGCTTCCTTGTAATTAGTAAAACCGTTTGCTGCAAAACTCGATACAAGAAACCTTCACACTCGGCGACCCAACCTCCTTTTCACACGTGGCACCTGTCTGACAGTCTTACAAAGACACTGACACCCTTGACTGTATACAAATTATCCAACACACTTGCAATTTATAATTGCGCGCATAACGTAAATTACAAAAGTAAATTCACAGTTTGTTTGATTTTGTATTTAGATTTTATAATTAGCCGTACTTGAATTATTAATTTTTCCCTTCTGCGAATCGATATATGTGTTTTAAAAATAGAAAGAGGATACTTGAAGGTTTTTAGGCACGTTCGACCTGGCAACTGTCGAGAAATCTTCAGAGGTGGAAAACCAATTTTCGAAAGAGTACACACACATTGGCATGAGTGGCCCTCGCGCGCGAAAGCACTTGGGTCACTTTGAAGCGAGTGTGAAAATTCCGACTCGTTCATAAGCGCATGAGGGACTGTTTTCGTTGAGCGACTCGTACGAAATGACACGCACAAATTTCAACCCTTTCTCGATTCGATGCCTCCAATAAGTCCTTACTGTGATTTATCAAAAGTTTATGTATAGTCTCGCTAGGCGACAGTGTTACGATTCGGTTTTCCAAGTATAAAATGATATCTGAAATAGAAAAATAAGAATTATTTTTAGGTGATTAAAAAAGTCAATTGAACAATCAATTGGTACCGTAAATGAGAGGAGAGTTGGGGTCAGAACTGTACAACTCCCAACTAGGAAGAACGGATCGACAAACGAAGCGATGGCAAGGGGTCGAAAGAGAGAGAGGACACTACGGTTCACCCCCTTTGTGGCAGTTTAGCGTTTCATGTCGTATTCCAACTCATTGGAAATTGAGGAAAACAGACGAGGCGCAAAGGGAAACGGCTTTGAGATAAAAAGAACGAGACCGTCGCGACGCGAAAATAAACCCTCGACAAGAGCTGGCCAACTATGTCAAAGGTGTCGCGTCTGCAAACCACCAACTCTCGCGTCAAGGGTAGTGAAGGAGACAAAGGGCGGTGGTTTGTCGTCCACGGTCCAATGGCACTTGTATACACTTTTCTTTGACGAATTCCCTTTGCTCCGACACCTTCTCACTTCTCCGCCCCCCCAAGAATCATTCTTTTTCAATACATAGTCTGATAAACAGAAGTTTATCAGGAAGAAATCTTCCTGATAAACTTATGTTTATCAGACTATATTTGTACATAGTCTTAAATTATTTACAGGCAAATCGGTTTTAACTTGACATAAGAACTCCCGTTCTTTTTCATCACTCAACGAATCTCAGTTTGCAATGCGAATTTATTTTCGAGTCGAAGCGGGAAAATCCCTCGGGACCCAATTACACTGACACCCGATCCTAGAATTACCATTCAGTTAATTCAGGGGGAAATCGTGTATAAATCTCGGTCGCTTGATCGTACGCTTTCAATTCCGTTTGTCAGTGAGAGGAATACAAAAAAAAAGGGAGGTGATGATAAGCTGACTGAGTCCAGAGATTGTCACTTTAAACCAAAATTGAATATTTAGACTAGTTTTTTCAATGATTAAGTTTTTGTTTGAATTCTGTTGAAAAGATCAGCGAAATGGAACTAAAAATTCCTCTTGAAAGGAAATTGAAAAATGACGCATTTTATATATGCGGAATTTGCAGAAGTGTAGATAAAGCAGGAGATAATTTGACTATCGGAGGATAGGACTTGTAAATCGTGACCAGAGTTCCCAATAACAAGACTATGTTCACACCTATGTGGGAGAACTATACACGTTCGCGAGGGGTAGGTAGTTGCCGTGGTCACTTTGTGAACTAAGCTGGCTTTGCTCGCTGTTTAATTAAGTCCTGCCTAGACTACTCACTTGATTCACCTCCACCACCCCCTTATCCCTTCACTCTTTAGCCATACAACCACTAGCCTTCGTAAATTCACCGTCCACCCGTTGTTATATTACTCCTTCCTTGTTTCAACCTAAGCTAGCGAGTCAGATCCTTTGCTTAAAACACAAACATTTTTTTTTCATCCCTTGCTCTCAGTGAAAATTCTTTTTTCCTCTTGCCTTCTACCACGCGTCTATTAATTACACACTAAAGGCTAAAAGGGTAAATTTTCTTCAATTTTTCAAATAGAGGACAAAATTTACAATGTCTTTTAGAGAAAAATGATGAAACAGTTGCGGAAGAAGAGACCTAAAGGTGCGACAGCGCGTGAGCATTGTTACCATTTATTTTCATCAGTGATCAGTGATTATCCATAACGCGAAGTAACGAGCGAGGCGTAGATAATACGCGGTGTTGGATGTGCGTCTATTTTTACGGTAAGGGGTTAGTATGTGCCACACAGAAGTGCGCTACCAACCGTACATTGTGTACGGAGCACACAATGAATAAACGACGCCCGAGGCCCATCAGCGCATTAACAATTATATTACGGAAGCTCACTGTTATGCGCCAACGAATTCATACGCGTGCTGAGGTTACAAGCCTAAGGCACAACAAGTATACGGGGTGGAAAGCTTGGAAAAATAAACCCCCCCCGCCAAAAGAAACTCTTATTACCCTTCGGCCACTGAGACGTTTTTTTATCCTCTCGCTCATCGTTTCTCCTCTGCAAAAATTATCCCCAATTTTTTATTTAGCGCTTTAGTAATTAAATAATACATATAGTATATGTACATTCGGAATTATGTTGTAATTCCTCCCTGCATTGTTATTGATCTTTTTGGAATCACAACATGTTTAGAATACCTTTGTCCTCTGAGAATATATAATGCACAAATCGTAATTCATAATATAATAATGTCACATGGCGCTTGGGGGATAATAAACAAAGAGCGCGGTAAGAAATACCACGCTTGTTTCTGATATGTGTACATAGAGCGCGAATGGAGAGACCTTACACTTAAACTCCTTGTGATCGAGCACAATCCAGAAATTTCTCGTCGGAATTTAGATGAAATAGTCGACATTACTTTGGAAGGCAACTATAAACGTATGACTGTAACAAAAGCCAAGGGAATCTCCTAAATAGAAGATATTTCTCGAAATAACACGCCTCTTCTGATGATGAAACACACTCGCAAGGAAAAATATTGCCAAACATTTCATTTTAAATAAAACATGACGATTATTTTAGAAATTTAAGGGCCCGTGCAGAAATTGCCCCACTTTTCCCTATTTAAAATAGGGCTCTGACAAGGGCCTTGCAAGAAACTAGGAAAACTAGTTAGACCCTTGCTAAAGCCCTATTTCAAGTTTGACTGACACTAGTTAAGGGCATGTCAAAGTTGATCCAATTTTTACATGGAGCTTCAATAGAAATAGTATCAAGACTTTGACACGCCCTTAAGAAATTTTATGGTTTAGAATCTTTATCCACATCTGCAAAAGATGTGCGAAAATAATAAGACTGGAAAAATATGGAAAAATTGGAAAAATATTTACAAATCCAATTATAATTGAGATTAGTTATAATAATATTTTGTTGAAATATTTTTATATAATACCTATGCGCATTTTATTCAATGATGGACATTGGGAGAATTGATGTCATAAAAGTAGAATAAACGTCAAAGTGGAAAACTTATTCTTAGAATTGCCTTGAAGAATAAATACTTATACATTATATCAGTGTGGAGTATATAATAGACGAGTAGAAG
Source organism: Leptopilina clavipes (assembly GCA_001855655.1). Taxonomy (NCBI): domain Eukaryota; kingdom Metazoa; phylum Arthropoda; class Insecta; order Hymenoptera; family Figitidae; genus Leptopilina; species Leptopilina clavipes. Next base: position 4,173 of record JUFY01028371.1, on the reverse strand, counting down.
CAATTTTACGCGGTAAAGTATCGTCTTCTTGGTATTTAAAAGTGATTTCAGTGCGTGTAACAACGAAACCTAAAATTACGAGAAATTGCGCTTCGAAAGGCGTGAATAAATAAACTCAGTGTGTAAACCAGTAACCCATTATTACATGCAATGTCACCCTATTTAAATGCCGATCCCGACACCACAAACGTTTGACTACTTGTGTCATCGTCACTGCCTCCAATTACAACAACTAGAAATTCATTTTCCCTTGTCGTTCTTTTTTTCTACGCACAATAATAGTGAACTAGTTTTATTTAGAACGCGCATATAATTGCTAGGCAAATTTATTAGAAATAGAAATATTTTACACGCAAAGAACCTTGAAAACAAGTGCACATGTATGATAATATCTTTCCGGAAAAGGTAAAATAAATACATATTCTTTTTCTAAAATTTTTTTTAGATATTTATTTAATTTTATTCATTTAGAAGTGGAAATTGTTTCGAAAACGATAGAATTTAAAGTTGTCTTATCAGGTTTAATAACGAAGTTGGGAATGAAAAGTCCGCCCTTAGAAACAGTGCCATCTGAAAGTTTCTATTATGCATGCGACCCTTATTGCCAGTAGGCCGGCTTACCCTTTCTCTTCAATTTTGTCCTTGGAATTACAATCTCAAGCATATTTCTAATTATTAACCAAGTTTGTGAATATTTCGCTCAACGAGTCCGATTTGAGAGGTTGCTATTAAATAATGTAACTCTTCCAAAGTCAATTTCAAGTTCATCAACTCTTCTCCAAATGTTCCTAATTTTTGGCCAAAATATTTTCTGTTAAAATTGCGGTTTATTGTTAATTCGAAACGTTTCATTCATTTTAGAAACCATCGACATCAGCATTAATATAATCATTGTCAACGTTGTCATTACAACGGCAATTGGTTTCTGAATATGAGGTGACATACGTACTAACCAGGGAACATTCGCCATTAGCAATTTGGCATCGAGAATGGTTTGCGTCGTCATTAATGGGTCGTAGACGTTAACGATTATGTTTTTGGTTGTAATCATTGAATCGATTGTCAGTGATCGTTGTTTTAATAAAGCTCGATGCAAAATCACAATGACGATGATGGCAAAACCATAATCACTTGATCCCCACTGCTATATATGTGACATGTTTCCAAAAGCCTTTGCTCTCCAATTTTTTCCAAACACTGATACTATAACTCAGAATTGTCTGTGCGATAAAAATTAACACCTATGCAATAATTTAAAACTAGTTTGAATTTTTTTTATCTGAAAATAATTTTCTTTCATCTGAAAATTATTTAAATAATAAATATTTAAATGAACCAGAAAGGATTTTGGGAAAAAAGAAGGGGAAATACTTTAACAGCGCTTGAACGTTACGTCTTCATCCGAGGTGCTAAAATATTTCTCTTAGCGAAAGTAATTATGGCATTCGGATGATTCGCGCAAGGTATCTATAGGGAGGAAGGCGAAAATTACACAGATCGTCAAGGGGCAGGAATGTAGAACGTAAGACAGCTAGCTAAGACGTTCGCGGTTTCGCTTAAGTCTGCTGAAGGGGGTCCTTTCGTAATTACACCAACCACAAACACCACTACCGGTACGAAAGGGGTCCAGAAGTACCTTTACCCTATCCCCTCTTCAAGAAACCATCCTCCCTGGAAAATACACTACCTTTGCATTCCATTCATAATCGGACGATCACTGATGAATGAATTTACAATCAATTTTCTTTCAACGAAAAATCTAAACTTAGAGAAAAAAGAATAGCAAACATAGGATCTTATTTTGGAAAGTGGGATTTGCCAGTACAGTCAACAAGAACGATAATGGTGGCTATTAACGAACAGAACGGATGGGAAGGCACCTGAGCCCAAAATATCACCGCAATTAATGCAATTACAGTTTACAAGTCCCTTCGCTCTAACGTAAGACCACGGGTATTAGTAATTCAATAGTTAGTATATGTAGAAGGGAATCTTATATATCTATATATCTATAATACATACATTTCGGCAAAAGGGAATCTGAAAGCTCCCCCTTTATACTGACTCAAAGGAAGCACGTGGGAAAAGCAGGAAATCCATAATATCAGTTCATATCGCGATTTTGATATTTAATTACATCGAGGAACAATGAACTCGAGTTGATTTTCATTTGTTTGCAATTCATTTGCGCAAAGAAAGAGGAAAGAATTTTAACAAAAATTACAAAGTTTCTGTTAATATTAGGAATTGTGTTTCTAATTTCCTTTCTAATTTTTGCAAAAATATCAAACGTTTGAGTTCGAGTCGTTTTTTTATAGTAAATCGTCTCGTGACGAAAAAGCAATTTCCAATGGAGTTCAGGAGAAGAGGATATCAGCTTCGTATGCGTTCAAACTCGGCCCTCTGGCGTATTCAAAGCGCGCAACGTCGCTCCATCTCGAGGAATGCGGCAATCGATTATCACGGTCCTGCATATCGATACAACACACACAGAGAGAAAATCGACGACATCTTGCACCCTCACTCGTTCTTTCTCCTACGTTTATACACAACACACAACCCCCACACACATAGACCGCGCACTAATGACATCGCCTCGTATAATACTCGTGCCTCGAATATCACCGATGCGATATTGCCACCAAGAGAGATTAATGTTTCATCGTGCCATCTAGATTATTCCATTGTGACTGCGGTCAAGTTTCCAATTTCCCAGAAATGTAATCCGAACAATTTTTCACCTCTTTTGTTTTATGTAATAACGATTTTTTTTGAAAAATATTTTAACATTTATACATTGTAATAATGAAACATATATATACACTAACCGAAACATATATATACACTAACCGAAACATATAGATACACTAACCGAAACATATAATGATAAATTGGAGAAATCGTAAAATTTTTTTCCCAATGAAATTTTTCTGCTACCGTTTATATATTGGAGCATTTTATTTTACGAGCAAATCTTCCAATAAGCAGCTCATTTCGTCAAAAGCAATTCGCCGACACGGTGCGTTTCTGTTGGAACGCGTCTCGGTTAAGTCGATGCAAAAAGATATTTCCCTTTCCCTTGGTGAGGCAGCGAATTGAATTTGAGAATTTATCGTAACGAACTTCCGTTTCTTCTTGGCTGATGCGTAAAGAAGTTGGATTTACGAGGCAGTTACATATCCCAAAGTGCGCTTGAAAAGGAGTCGACGGTTAATTGGAAGGAAGGGACTAATCGGCGCCAAAGAAGATGGAAAGAAGAAAAAAAGAAGTATACTTTTTCAATTCATGGATGATGCTGAGAAACCGACCTTTGCCCGAATTTCTCTCTTCCGGATACGGTTACTCAGTTTTTGAAATATTGTATATATCCAATGGAATGAGGATTAAATATTTTTTTGACTCTAGAGCGTGGAGGTTGCCATTTTTTACGGAAATAAGTGCCCGCTGATCTTTGTATGCTACGTTCGTAAAGATGAATATGAGGAATTATGCAACTGGGAGGAATTTTGATTTTTCACAATATAGTGAAATATTTATTTACCTGCCCTTCTGAGGTCGGTAGGTCAGTTTCTATTTTTGTCTTGCGAGCGCACCTGAATTCCGAACTTGTTAACGAATCATTCCAAAGTTGATCTTGAATTACTTCCATCTTGAGTATAGTTCAAAAAGAGTTGAAAAAAACAGCACAATACTGAAGACTGAAGGATTTTAAGACCTGGTTTCTTCTCTGTGTAGATTCTATTCAGGTCAAAAATCTCTCCTGGGTCAGAGTTAAGAGCCAAATATTCTTTTTCCATCTTTGTGAGAATTTTTTTATGATTAAAACCACTAGTTATTAGTGTATTGTAAGAGAGTGGAAAACTATCTTCAGTGAAAATGTTGCGAGTGCATCAACGACATCAATGCAATGCGGCAGTTGCATCGGGTCGAGATAATTAGGTTTGAGTGCACTCTGGTCGCCGCAGTCGGTAACTCAGTTATCAGTGGACACCCCGCGCACAATGGCTATCACAGCGGCATCAAACATAACGCATCAATTAACGTGAACAATAACCAAGCTGTGGGAGTGAATGAGAGAGAAGGAGTAGGGGGTGTGGCTGGAAGAGAGAAACTCCCGACAGGAGCGGGCGAGGGTTAGAGGATAGAGTCCTGGTCAATTCACTTGTTTATTGT
>JUFY01028370.1:0-11573 GCA_001855655.1 Leptopilina clavipes | reverse complement strand
GTAAAATTTAACTAATTCGAAAGCGAAAAGTGAGTCACTAATTCAAATTAGTTAAAATTTTTACTAATTCAAATTTAGAGAGTAGTAAAATTTCGACAGAAATTCCAGATATTTCACGTTTTACTTTGTAAATTAGTAAAAGTTACTTTACATTTTTTTTCGCAAAGAAAACGAAAAACAACTTTTGCTGAAAGTAAACATTGTATAAATAAAAAATCTACATAGTCAAATGCACATATAACTTTATACAAATTCCGTGGGTTAATATGGTGAGAGAGAGAGAGGGGAGTAACAATTACTTTTGCAGTTAACATTTTTAAAATGAAAACAAACTCTGCTCTAAGAATCTTTAGTATTCATAGCGTGGATTCAGTGGAGAAATAAGATAGAAAATGTTTGAGATTTACTTAAATTCATGTAGATTACTCGGATAGTGGATTCAGCATTACGTGATCAGTTTTCCCCCTCACATAATATTAGTGTTTTGTTATCTTGGACCTTATTCTGACGACAGAGAATAAAATTTTTCTATCGAAAAAAATAAAAAAAAAATAGAAAAAAATACTCACATTAAAAAAAACATGATTCTCGATATATTAATTTATTATTTTGACACTCGAAAGCTTATTATCATCATCATCATCTTTTGATTAAAAATCAGAGTAAATTTTCTCGCAGCAGCAAAAGAGAAAAAAATAAATGGTGGTTTAATAAAAGTCCCATTTATTATGAGAAATGATCACTTATATAAAGAGTTAGATTTTCGATTCAAATATCGTAAAAATGGTTCACATTAATTTCTCTTTGACTATATTTTCCAATTCGATTTGTTTGAAGGAATGTGTAATCCGAATGAATATTAACGATTTGGTTCGGTGGTATCGAGAAAAACATGCATCAATTTAAGAGAGAGGGAGGGATTCACTTTGCGAAAATTGAAAAAAATATCGGCGTCGTTAAACATTTTGTGTGTATATAGTGGAATCAATAACGTATAATTGAAATAGCTAAATAGACCGAGACTTTGAAAATGAATATTAATGCACTTTTGAAGTTGTGTGTGCACTCATATAAATAAGATAGGAAATGTCGTGCTGAATTACCATAAAACAGTAATACATTCGAACCCTTGTCACTAAAGACGCACTCAAAATGTAACTCTTCTGGGGTTAACATTTTAAAAACACTTTTCCAACCCTCCGAACCATCACTAGTTTATGCTTTGCTTACAAACTGCTTGTTTACTATGTTTACTTTACTATACTTCTCAATAGAAGAGAGTGAGAGAGAGATGCAACACTCCCGCTTAAAATTTTAAATTAAAAACTTAAATCCACTTGACGCGATATATTCAAGTTTTATGGTTTTTTTTCTTATTAAACTAATCAGCCAAGCGACGACGCGTTTTATAATATTGAAGAAAAATATTTTCCAAGGAGGACGTAGGTATATGTGCCCGTGGCTTAAAAAAATGGTCCAGGTGAATCAACAAAGTACTGAAAATTGAATTTCCCATTTTTCAGAGACTTATAAAGAAAGAAGATGAAGAGTTTACAGTGTGGCTGAATTGAAAGGTCTCTTAAATTCTAAAGCAGATGTGAATAAAGAAAAAAAATGTTTTAACTCAAAGGGGTGGGAGACGACATGGAGATATTAATGTCAGGATAATAATAAGCGTATCTCTTGTCAAATTTAAGCATTATTCAGTTGCGCCGTCTACTTCCAATCTACTATTCACAGCTCCCTTCTGTCAAATTGCAACGCGACTCTAAATCTCACTCTGCCACGATAATGAACCGAAATACCTGTGCAAAGCCTGTCTGGCGCACTAAATTTCAGGAATTAATGCAGCTAATTGATGTGGTGAACGCACTATATGACTTTTGAGGACAATGTCAATCATTAAGTAGACTAAAATTAAATATTAAAAATGTCCAATTCTAAAATATTGTCGCATTTCTTTAGATTCAAAAAATATTCACTCACTTAAGTGAGTGAAGAGAATCAGTTAAAAATAAATTTGATAGCAAAAAACGAAAAATTCTGTTAATTAGTCCAAATTTTTCACTGATTAAAGAAGCAAAACGTCAGACAAAATTTTACTTTTAATTTTTAATTCAAATTTTGGTGGAAAAGAATAATGAAATAATACTATTCTATATATGTTAAATTTTTTCCAAATAAAATCGAAAATAGAGAAAGAAAATTAATTAAATTTTTTTTAAATATCTCAATGCTTTGTGTATGTATTTTAATATTTATCATATATAACACCGTTTGAAAGAATTTCAGGTGTCAAGCGCAGATCATATATTTTTGTTGGAAAATTTCTCTCTCCGCTTGACACCCACTAAATTGAATATTTAATTTAACTAAAACGTTCTTTAAAAATAAAATAGAAATATTACATATATTTTTAATTCAACCACCAGCTAACCAATTCAATATTTATATGTGGAATTTTTTTTTCATGATATTTCTATATTCTAGTGGATTAAATAAAAGTATTAAAAATCTTCACTTTTCTTCTAAAAGTATGATTCAATCAAGTAATTGGTCCCTCGAATAATATTTATTTTAAAAAGTATAAAACATTCTTTTAGTTTCTTTAGTGTTCACTGTAATTATTCGAAATTTTTTTACGGCAATATTGGCCCAAGGTAATTTTAAATCTCGAATTTATATATATTGGACCAATATTAACCCAAGATTCTCATCATAAAAAAATAATTTCCAATTAAGAACAAAATTTATTTTATTAATAAATAAAAATATAATTATATCAAAACATTGATTTAATCTTGAAAAAAGATTTCTTGGGCTAATATTGGCCCAAGGTTGGCGTTAAAAATTAGTCCAATATTTAGCCAAATATTGGGTCAATATTTAAAATCGAGACTTAGCATTATTCTAACACTTTTAGACTTGGCCCAATATTGTCGACAAAAGTTGATTCAATATTTAGCCAAATATTGAATCAATATTGGTTAACAATAATTATTAATATATATTATAATATATATTAATTATTAATAATTATTATTAATATTGATTCAATATTTAGCCAAATATTGAATGAATATTAATAATAATTATTATTGATTCAATATTTAGCCAAATATTGAATCAATATTGGTTAACAATAAAATTCAAGGGCCTGGCATGAGTTTCACATTCATAATCTTGGTCCAACATTGGCCCAAATTTGGGAAAAAAATTCCAATGTCTCTCCGAAAAGAAAAATAAAAAATTTTGCAGTAAATACCTGTCAGAGTCATAGTTTAATTTAAACATTTAATCAGATGCAAAATTATTAATTATTAAGATTATAATGTCAATAATTATTGAGATTAATTATTAAGATTAATAACCAAAAAAAAAAATACTCTCTTTTCTTTTTCGACAAAATTCAATTAATGGATCTATAATAATCGAATCTGAGTGAAGCCATCAAAACGCATAATATATAGTGCCAGTTTTGGCCTCCAATAATGGACCATTAATCATTTGTTATATCGCGAATCGTGGTCCATTAGTAACTGCCAATATTGTCACATAAAGTTGCGGCGCATAATTAGCTTCGAATATTCATCGAAGAAAAGATTTAACGTTAAGTTCCCCATTGGGATCTGTATAACCTCTTGTGTATATTTGAACTTTTTGAATCGTCAATGTGAATTCTGCATAAATTTTAACGACCCTTTGAACGACAGCCCTTTTGAGCAACGTTATACGTGTATTTATATAAAAAAAAAACATACATATATATAAATATCGATCGGGAGCGAATATCGTTGTTAGAAAATGGTTCTTCGGTTCTCTGCAGATGAAGTGTGGGTTGAACAAGGAATAAGGATGAAAGGAGGGAGGGAAGGAGGAAAAGGAGGCGAGGAGTTAAATCATATAGAGAAAGGGAAGAGGGTTGGTTGGTTTCGTCGAAGACGAGGGTTGTTTAGTTACCGGAGTCGTTAGACGCGATATCCTTCCTCCATTAGGGAAATGAATTCCACCCTCATTGTCCCTCCCCCCTGTTTTATTTCTCTCTTCCTCACTCTTTCCTTCGAAACTCTGCGCTCTTCTCTCCCTATCTTCCGTTTTTCTTTTCTTGACATTTTTCAAACCTTCAAACGTCATACTTTTCAGTTTTATATTGTCAAATGAGAAACAGACAGACAGACAGAGAGAGAGAGAGAGAGAAATTCTTCACATCAAAGAAAAGTTTCATATTCACCGAAAGTAATATTTAATTTAATAATTAATCTTCTAATTAATAAGTTCCGGACAATAATAGTCTCAAATAAAGGATGAAGGCAAATATCCAAATTATAATTTTAGAAATTTAAAAATTGTTATATATGGACAAATTTTGAATAAGTCGGGGCCGTTAATTTTGATTAGAATTGATTGTACTGGTGTAAAGTAATGAATTACAAAGAATGGGGATCGTGTAAATAATATCGATAGGGTGTAATTGTTGTGTATGTATCAAATGTCCCCTTTTGAATGCAGTCACGCGATAAAATAGTCACGCAATTGATTAAATTTGTGTCACCATTTATCAGGAGCTGTCAAGTTTTACATGTGCCGCTGAATTTACAAGGAGGATCACAAAAATCATAAATTTTAATTCGTTTTATTTGTTTTCGTATCAAAGCTTTTTTAACGTCATGATAAAAATCCATTTCCTTCGTCACATTTCTCCTGTTTTTTTTTCTGATAAATGTCTTTCTATTCTACAAATATGATAAATAGTTTCTGTAATAACTCAAACATATTTAAATATTTCATAAATGAGGCAAAAGTTTAGAACGTTCAAATGAACGAAATTCTTTTCTGATACAAATATTTAAAATAATTAACTTCAATTAAAAGTAAAAACGTTAATTGAAAATTAAGAAAAGTTTATAATTTATTTTTTGATATTTTAAACAATATTCGTTTCTTTCTTCTTCAAATTACAGTTTTATTAACTTTAATTTGAAGAAGAAAGAAACAAATTTCGTTCATTTGATTTGAACGTTCAGAACGTTGAAATTATTTGAAATTATTTCAAACATTTAAATTAAATAAAAAAACATGTTATCAACCACGATTAAAAAAATTTTAAAGTTTAAACAATAAATTGTATTTTTTGTCTCTAATGGTGGGAAAATTCATTATTTTTTTTTTTCGTTTTGAGACAAAATTTTCCCATCAATGATGGTATATAGATAGGCGGATTTCCATGAAAGTCAAGCGAGAAAATCTAAGACACTCATTCCCCTCTGCATAAATGCATATAAATTCTCTTTCAAACACTTTAAACAAAAGTGAAGACACGTCAGCTATGGGTCGTTGATTATTAGATAATAAAAAAAAAAAAAAAAAAAAAAAAAAAAACTACGGAAATGACACGAAATTGATTTTAGTGATTAATACAGTTTCTCTTTAAAAATACATAAATTAAGCATTAAAACAAACTGATAGAATCTTACGGAAGTGGAAAGCTATTTTTCCTGACATAATTTTATTTATTTATAAATATATTAATAATGCCTTGCGTGTGATATTACAAGTTCCGCTAAATTCCATATAATACTAATAAATATTAAATCTTGAAATCGTTTTTCCTAACAAGTTTTATTCTAAGATCCTATAATCCTTATACAATTCAACAGACCCTCCTCCTAAAAATAATCACGAATAGTATTTAAGAGATTAAAAATTTACCGAATTTAAAAGAATTGAATTAATTTATCTCGACAAACAATTTATTTTATTAATTTATTCAACAAACATTTAATTCAATTTTGAAAAACTAACCAAATTTTTGAAATAAGTAAAACTATAACTCTATTTAGAAAAACCGAGTCACTTTTTAAAATTGTATTAAAATAAGTTTCTTTTCAATATATTTATATTGCAGTGGCAACTAGTTATCAAAGAACAAGGGAGAAATTGGTTTCCGAGTTGCTCTGGGATTTCGATTGATATAGATTGATCACTGGTAGAATGCTACTCAATGCCCCCCCCCCACTATTTCTCTCTCTCTCTCTCTCTCTCTCTCCCATTTAGTCGAGAGATGATGGAGTAGGTCTTGTGGAAAGTGTGGTTATACGGACTCAGAAATGTCAGAATCATTTCCTCCTATTTCACAATAAAGTGTGTGTACTTCTATTATTATTCTCTGAAATGAGAATTTTTTTTTTTTGTAAAATCGCTCTTTAACGTGTTCAAAATTAGAGAAAAATTATTTGTTGATCGTAAGATGGTCAGTTGATTTAAATTTCCAAAAAGGGAAGTTTAGGACTCTTAAAATTACAAAGATACAAATAAAAGAACATCAAATATGTTTAGAAAATAAATCAAAAAAAATTTGTGAATAATTTAAATGTTGTAAAAAGAAAAGAGAAGCGAATATATGCAAAACATTCATGAGCTTTCAAGTCATAAAAATAAAATTCTGATTCTCATCGTGGCCTATATTTCGAATGCGCCCTACATCATTAAAATGCACGCACCAAGTATAAAGTTCTTCTTTTTCTCCTCTCTCTCTCTCTCTCTTATTCTTTAACCAACAAACCATTACGCTTTGGACTTTTTCGCGACACATTTTCTACTCCCTCGTCTGCTTTCAATTGCATATATATTTTTTTTTTACACACTTTATTGCCACATTATATCATAAAAGCATATAGGATTCATTTTATTAAAACTTATTCTCAAAGTCAATGAAAACGAAAATACAAAAGCATAGTCTTCTTATTTTCACTTTCATTAGCATCTAATTTTTAACCTAGTTTACTATCGATTAATCTCTATCGTGTAATAATAAGTTATTTTCATTGAAATAAAGTAGCGAGCAAGTGATGTAAAATATTCATAATTAATACCGGATGAGAGAAGAAAGAAATAAAAATTTAAGTGAATGGAAAAATATTCACAAAAGCCTATTAAAATTAAAATCGTTGTATTAATTTTCTCCTAATCATTGTCAACGTATTAATAATAATTCTATTTTTCGCTCAAAAATTTTTGCAGATTCGATAAAATACTACATATGTATTTGGAGCGTATCAATTTTAATAATATTACCTATATTCAAAATACAATCTTCTCGAGGAATAATTTAAGAAAATATCATAATTTTAGAGAAAGAGGTCTTACTTTGTTGCAACTTTTGGCCAATCAATTTTCTTAATTTTTAATTAGATTAAAACTTCAACTAATCTGTTGTCTTTTATGATTAGATTAAAACTTCAACTAATCTGTTGTCTTTTATGCCAAAATTAGATTTTGCTTCACTGTCCAAATTCCGAAGCAAAATTAATAACGGAAATAGAATAATTTTATGGGAGGACATAAAGAAATTTACAACTATTGCGTACTGAATTATAAACTCTATGACTTGATAGAAACAACTTAAAAAAGAGAGAGGGAGAGAGAGAGAGAGAGAGAGAGAGAGCATATTTTTAAATCTCACACATTATCTTCCAGATGTAAAATGTTCAAATATGGAAAAAAGCTTGAATATGAAGAAAAATTGTTGGGAGCACTAAGACAAAGTAAAATTTATGTGACAAATTGTGCAAAGATGAAAGTTTTTCAAAAGAATAAAACTTTTCACAGTAAGCAATCAAGACACAGTTGGGACGAAGGAGAAGGTTATCACTCTGCTTCCGTGTGCATGAACCAGCTGCACATGCCGGAAGAACGTTGGTTATCGTTATCGTTATGCTTATCCTTATCGAGATAATTACTGAGCTACCTCGTTGTACCTTGACTAATTATATAACTAGCCGCGTGTGTTTCGTACGTGAGAGAAGATCGTTAGAGTGCAAGACTTCAGATAAGTCACGTCGGCAAACGCTGCTTCACGAAAGACCAACGAGCATAATTCCAACGAGTTGAAATTGTATACTTTAACTTTCTTCTTGAGACTTGCACTCACTCACTCACTCTCCTTCCTTTCCTTCGACAATTTACAACACTCCGCAACAGAAACGATAACAATATAGGTATGTACTTTGAAGGGAAAACTTTTTAATACGCCTAATAATAAAGTCAACTTATATATCCGCATTGAAACACAATTTTTCAACATGTTTATGAAATTTAAAATCGAAACTTCCTTAAGAAAAAAAGTGAAACATATTTCCATGAAAAAAAGGAAGAATAAAATTACTACAAAATAATTTAACTTTTTTCATAAATTCTGTTATAATTTTTAGAACTTTGACTCTAGAGATGCTGTGGTTTGAAGGATGTCTCTAAATTGCATAATCTAAAGCTGAAAGCATTAGATTGTATATAAATACATTTAGTTTGCTCCAACTTGTGTGCAGGTTAGGGTGATTGTTTAAGGTCAGAGTGAATCCACTTTGAACATAATGAACCCAGACGTAGAACAACCAAAGACTAATATATCTGTAAACTAACTCACTGCCTTGCTATTCAGAACTTGGAAAGTTTTCCTAACCTTGAAAATCTCATTCTTGTCAAAACATAAATGAATCAGCATATATATGCAAAAATAATCAAACAATTTCTCTCTTTGAAAAAATGTAACAACAAATAATTCCTCAAATAAAAATTTTACCAATTTATCTCGTGGGATAATAATTTTTCCAAATGTCAAGAAAATTCTACAGCAGATCTGTCAAAATCGAAAACCGTAAAGAAATATTTGTAGGAAAGAAACAATCTCTCCAATTGAGTGCGGTTTAGTGAAACCAAGTTGGTTCCCTGATTTCAGGATGATGTATTTTTCTCTCTCCCTCTCACGATACTGATCACATCAGAATCACATCTGATCCTGTGGAGGGTTTGCTACAAGCTTGGCGCCTTTGTTAATCTCGACACTTTGATGAAGTTTCGAAATCCCTCGTCAACACACATACGCTAAAGGCTGCGTTATTTAAAGGGTTTAATGTTTCTAACTGCAATTAATTTTCTGCGAAGAAATTCTTCGTGTTTAATTAAAGTTATAATCTCAACATAAAAATAATAAAACAAAGAAAGATTATTCTAAAATTATCAAAAATAAATTTCATCTTATCAATTTTTATATGTAAGAAGGAGCAATAAGAGGTGAATTCAATGAATCTAAAAAATAAATCTCACTTTCCAAAGAAAAAGACAAATTTACAAAGACGTGACGAAAAATAGGTCAATAGAAAATAAGATTACCAGTGCCGTTTTGTCCAACATTTTATATTCACTGAATGATAAATTAATCCCAAAGACGTAATACCCAAATCAGTAATAATTAATAACAATTTGAAGAAATGTCAGTTTTCTCTACACGAATAAAAAAAACCACTTTACAATTATCTCTCTTTGATTAGATGTTCAATAATAATTCCAAATTGCACATAGGTAAATTAAGTATTAAAAATATTTCTGATTATAAATTTCCATTCGAGTTCTTTTTTCATATAAAAAAGTAAAAACATGATTTGATTAAAGCAGCTTCTTCGCAAAAATTTCCGCCTCTCTCTCTCTCTCTCTCCCTCTTCTAGATGCATTTTCATAAAATTAGATTTTCCTCCCCGAGTAAAGTGTGCTTGACACATAATTGTTTTCTTATTTTATTATCTATCATCAAGATGAGGAAGTAAATTATAAAATACTATATATGGCATTACCAGGAAAAATTTCATCTACTGTATTATTTCTTCGCTTTATTAAAAAAAATTCGAAAAAATTTTTCCATTTAAAATTCATTATAGTTTATGAAAATATTTTTCTTAATAAGTACCTTCGATGCCTCACTAATTTTTCAAGCTACAACAGACCCAGTTTCCTTCAAGTTTAATTTTTAATTACAGGACTTTTATAAAAAAAAAATTAATTCCCTCGAATCTGTTCAAAGAAATCAATAATTCCATGGGAATGAAAATAGAAAAATATTTTTAAAAATTAATTCACAATATTTTACTATCAAATTGGAATTAAAGTAAGTTAAAAATGTGTTAAAATAAGAGCATTGCATGTAAAAATCTAAATCTCATGGAAAAATGGAAATACATTTAGAAATGTATTTTCAAATTACTAATTAATAATTTTTTTTGTTACTATTAATTCATTATAATTATAACTTAAAAGTATAAATAAATGAAGCATATTTACCAAACAAACAAAAAACTTACTCAAGTAAATATTGTCCATCTGAACAAACATTGTACGTTTCACTAAAATTTAAGTTTAGAAATAAAACTTTGAAGACAAGAATAAACAACAATCAATCAATAACTATATGACTTTGGAAAAATTCGAAAATTTCGTTTAAAAGTTTATTTTTAAAAAAATTTCAAGTACTTTGAAAATGCGTTTGCCATTTTTCTTTTTACGAGGGAAGAATACAGAGCAGAATTTTGCCGGTAACGAAATCGTATCTATATCTATAGATAGAGAGGGGGTGGGAGTTTCTGGTCGTCACCTGACAAATGGCTCTGTTTACAATGGCTGCAAGGGAGCTGCGAGCTTTGCTGATTGTCCGACTACTGCTGAAATCGTATAAAGGAGAAAAACCCCCGTCGTGATAAGAACTACAGGGGAGTCGTCTGACTCCTCCGATCACCCTCGACTGTCCTATAAACACATCCAATCCAAAGCCATCCTATACACTACTTATCGATCTTCTCAACTTCACCAAATTTTTTTCCTCCTTTTTTTTTCTTTCTGTTATACCCGTAACAGAATTATCTACAAAATTCCCTATAGCTTAAATTTGCAATTTTTAAAACATATTGAGAAATTGGAAAATTATTCCATTTAGATCTAGAAATAACTGAACTAAAAGAAAGTAATTTAAACGAAAAATCTAAAAATTCCTATTATCTCTCTTTGATGTTATTTATAACAATTGCAATCGTTCAGGATTGATAATAATGACTATTCTTTCTTCGTTTTCCAAAAGAAAGAAAAATAAAAACCCCTCAAATAAGCATGAGCAATTTCACGATTTTTCCCAGGAATTCCAAATAGCTCTCTATTTATACACACAAGATGCAGGGAAAATAGCGAGAAAGGAAAATAGAACCTCTATTGAAATGGCAGGAGGGAAAACCTTAAATCTGTAGAATGTACAACACAACGAGAATGTTGAAGAAGAAAAAAAAGAAGAAGAAGAAGCAAGAATTTCTATACTCATCGAAGAAAAATCCAAGTCAATAAGAAAACCAAAAAGGCAAATTCCATAGACATTCGAATCTGGCCATTTAATTATACCAAGCGATTATTCGCAAATAAAGTGAAATGTAAATACGTTAAAATCAATGACTCATGTTTTAATTAATTAATTCACAATGAATACTTCAATCACAATGGTTTTGTTTAATTACAATTTATACAAATTACTTTTTAACAAAAAATCCTTTCAAAATCTGTTTCCAAACAAATTGATTATATTTCTCAATTTTCAAAAAGCGAAAATATAGATTCAAAAGAAAATAAAAAACACCAGTTTACTATTTTGGGGACACAATGAAAAATACAACAAGTTAAAGTCCACAACGTTTATCATCAACGATTCAGAAAAAAATTAATATTTTTTCAAGCCAAAAATTATATTCATTGTCTACAAATTTTTC
>JUFY01028369.1:0-14433 GCA_001855655.1 Leptopilina clavipes | reverse complement strand
TTATATTATATTATATTATATTATATTATATTATATTATATTATATTATATTATATTATATTATATTATATTATATTAAGGAAAAAGAAAATTAAAAAAATAAGGAAAATTAAATGTCACAAACGTTAAGAAACTTCATTGCTGGTGTAATTGGAAACATTCTTTCGACGAACCACTTTTTCTCACTCTCTTTTCAAGGAGTGTTATCCAGAAGTACTCGAAAACGTATCCTTAACCGTCTTTAGTAAAGGTTAACAGTACAGTAGTGGGAGTCAGGGTTCTATATAAGTGCACACGTAGATGTTCTCTCTCTCTCTCTCTCTCTCTCTCTCTCGTACACACGATAATTTCGCTTTATTGCCCGTAAGCGTTCTTCGCATCGCTTCCTCTCAACACCTATAGTCATTCCTTACAACTGTACACATTTGATAACAGCCTCGTTTCCTGCATCAGGGATTTTCACTAACTCCAAGGAACCTATATTTGTAATTCACTACTGTCCATTTTGATTTTTTCATTTTCCATAAATTCACTAATTTCCATTTATAATTTATTAATTATGTGACCTAAATTTTGTCTGTCCATTTTTTGAGGTTATATTCAACTCTAGATCTAATTTTCGTTAATATTTATTTACCATAAATGACCTATTAAACTTGACCTAAACTCGGTGACTATGTTCGCTTCTTGACCTGTGAATTTTGACCTATTAAATTTGACCTAAACCCTGTAAATATATTCACTTTTTGACCTGTGAATTTCGACCTATATTTCAAGGTTATGTTTTTCTTTCGACCTATGGAATTTGACCTGAATTTGAAAGTTGTGTTAGCCTCTTGACCTGTGAATTCTGACCTATATTGTGAACTTATGTTCTTCTTTTGACCTATGGAATTTGACCTGAACTTGAAGGTTGTGTTAGCCTCTTGACCTAAGACTTTTGATTTATATTTTAAGGTTATATTTTCCTTTTGACCTATTAAACTTGACCTAAAGTCGGTGACTGTCTTCGCTCCGTGACCTGTACATTTTGACCTATATTTTATACTTATGTCTTAATCTTCTTTTGACCTAAACCCGGTGACTATGTTCACTTCTTGACCTGTGATTTTTGACCTATATTTGAAAGTTATGTCTCAATCTCCTTTTGACCTATTAAATTCGACCTGAACTTGAAGGTTCTATTAGCCTCTTGATCTATGACTTTTGATTTATATTTTAAGGTTATATTCTCCTTTTGACCTATTAAACTTGACCTGAACTTGGAGGTTGTATTAGCCCCTTGACCTAAAATTTGAGGTTACGTTCACCTTTTAATCTGTGAATTGTGAAATATATTTTAAGTTTTCTTTTCCTCTTTCCTCTTGATTGTTACATTTACCTCTTGATCAGTGAATTTTGACCTAAATTTTAATTTTTACGTTTGTTTTTCCTTTGTAGAAACAGGTGTAAATTTTTTTATATAAAGTGATCATTCAAACGTTACGTTATTTCAAATAAAAAGAGTTTTGTGTCGTGTGGAATTTCACAGTGTTTTTTTTTCTGAAAACTCATTTTATATAATACATGGCAAAATATGCTGAAATGTTTCGTTTTCTTATCTTTTAACCCAGATATGTATATATACACGTGTAACTCACTAATTTATATATAAACACATTAATATATTATTCATAAATCTTTGAAAATTTCTCATTTAATGAAATTTTAATAGTTCTTTCACGTATAGAAAATAATATCTCTCGCGAGTTATTTCAGTTTGTAGAGAATTTTAGAATTGCATAAGAATTCACTTTTGATGTTTATTTTCTCTATTTTGCATTCTTAATGCATTCTCCGATAATTTTGTGAAATAACAAAATACACAGTTAGATATTCTTTAGTTTATAGCGTGCGGAATGTTTTTTTTTTTTTGTTTAATACTCACGAAGAATTTAAATTATCATTGATTTTAACTTTTTCAAACACTGGCAGGTAACATTATTAGTAACAACCATTGTCGATATTAACCATAATTTTTGTAACAGCTTTTGTTACAGAGAGTAACCATTGTTATAAGTTACATAACCATTGTTATGTATCTGTCGTTATTTCTAACAACCATATAATTTCTTACAACCATACAATTTGTACAACCATATAATTCGTAACAACCACAGAATTTGCAACAACCATATAATTTGTAACAATCATATAGTTTGCAACAATCATTGTTTGTAACCACCATTTTTATGTAACTATCATTATTGGTAACAACCATATAATTTCTTACAACCATACAATTTGTACAACAACCATATAATTTGTAACAATCAGACAATTTGAAAAAACCATATAATTTGTAAAAATAATTGTTACAAATTATATGGTTGTTTCAAATTATATGATTGTTACAAATTATATGGTTGTTACAAATTATATGGTTGTTACAAATTGTATGGTTGTTACCAATAATGATAGTTACATAAATATGGTGGTTACAAACAATGATTGTTTCAAATTATATGATTGTTACAAATTATATGGTTGTTACAAATTGTATGGTTGTTACCACTAATGATAGTTGCATAAAAATGGTGGTTACAAACAATGATAGTTACAAATAGTAACAATAATTATTAACCATTATATTACTAGTAATATTAACCATACTTCAACTATGATATTAACCATACTATTATTAACACTAGGAACCATACTATTAGTTAACACTAGTAGTGTTAACTGTACTATCACTAATACCATTAACTTTAGAAATACTAGTACTAGTAACCATACTAATTGGAATACTGGGAACAATACTATTGCTAGTACTGTTAACCATACTAAACTAGTAGTATATTTACCATACAAAGACTAGTTCTAGTAGTCATTCGACCCCTAAAACTAGCAAGCATACTCAATCTATTAATCATAGTAGCACTAAAAATAGGAACCATTCTGTCACTAGTACTATCAACCATACAAATACTAGGATCAGCAACCATATGGTCGATTTTTTTTTATATAATTATTGTGATTCGTTTGAAACTTGTTACTCCGGGGTTTTCGGGGTCGCTGAATCTGAATTTGACGTCGGATTTAAAAAATTCAAAACGCCTGACTAAATATGACGATGAAAAAATTTTCAAAATTAAGTTAAAGACTTTTTTTGCTCTCTCGCATTCCTAATTCAGTAGTTGTCTATAATTATTCGCTTGATTTAAATAAAAGTCAATCAAATGGATACATTGATAATTTTGAAAATTCAGAAAAAAGCCGTTGTCAGAAATTAATATGTAGCATTAAAAGAAGCAGTTTATCCAAAATCAATCCAGTTGTAAACTCGATATCCAATATAAACGTTTTGTTTGGAGAATAACGATTCTTGTGCGAGAAGGAGAATCGGAAATAGAGAAAGGAGAGGTGAGGGAGAGATAAAGATAGAAAGAGCAAAATAGAGAGAGAGAGAGAGAGAGAGAGGGAGATAAAATGAGGGTGTCATAAATATTCGAAGGTTCAAGTCACGTAGAGCCGTTATACGTATTCAGGGTCGTGTGTGAAAATATGATTTGCATAGGACCATTTAATTGAGGTATCGGTTTAAATTAGAGTATATGTCATTTTGTCGAGTTTGTTTCTATACTAATTTTAAATCACGTCTCCTGCATTATTCCTCTTAATTTAAATTTTATATATATGTATAAATTTTATCAACAAAATATACAATGCAGAATGAATAAAGTTTCAACAAATATTACAAATCATTGAAATTCTTCTCATTTCTACATATATTATATTTATATAAAATGCATTAAACAATTTTAAAATTATATTTGCCATATACATTTGTTTTTGTCTCAATAAAATTATATTACCAAAAATTGTTTTTTATTATGATAGAATTAATAATATGTACATATAATTGAAATTTTAACATATATTAAATTCATACCATATTCATTAGAGCAAATAAATTGTTGAAAACTGTATTAAACTAATTTTCGAAATGCAGAGGCGGGTATAACGAGTTTCGTTACGCGAGACAAGCTTTTATGTAATTTTCACTCAACTATATATATAGGAAAAGCCCGCCGTCTAACTTATATAATAATCATCAAGCTTCTGTGGGCGTCTCACAGAAAACTCTTCTCTCGTTTGTGATTCCCATAAATTTTCATTCCTTCTCGATAAAATTATTAAATGCTCCCTCTTTACTATTCTCGCGAATAATGTGACTTTCTACCTTTTTGTATTTTGAATTATAATGAATATAATAATAATGATTTTTATTTTTATAATGAATTGAAGAAAAACAACAATTTTTGTTTTAATAATGATTGTTTATAACAACCATGATTTGAAACAATAATTGTTTTAAACAACTATTGTTTATTTATAATTTTATAATCATTAATGTAATAACTACTATTAACTGAAACTACAATTTGTTACTAAAATGACAAGTAACAACCATTGTTTGTAACTACCATTGTATTTAACTATCATTACAAGTAACAACCATTGTTTGTAACTACCATTGTATTTAACTATCATTATTTGTAACAACCATATAATTTTTAACAATCATATAATTTGCAACAATTATTATTTGTAACCACCATTGTTAATGGTGGTAGTTACAGTGTTACTGTAATTATTTTTAACAACCATACAATTTTCAACAACCATATAATTTGTAAAAATTAATGTTACTATTTGTAAATATCATTATTTGTAACAATTATAAAACTAGTTTCAGTATAATTAATACTGCTAATTGTAGTATGGTTAATACTACTAGTAATAGTATGATTAATAATACTAGTTTCAGTATGGTTGATACTACTAATTATATTATAGTTAATGTTACTAGTAATAGTATCGTTAATACTACTAGTTTCAGTATGGTTAATACTACTAGTAATAGTATGGTTAATACTACTAGTAATAGTATGGTTCACACTACTAGTAATAGTCTAATAGTATAATTAATGCTACTAGTAATACTATGGTTAATACTGCTAGTCATTGTTTACTTAATACTACTAGTTGCGGTATGGTTAATACTACAGGTAATAGCATAGTTCCTAGTATTAGCGTTAGTATGGTTACAACTAGGACTAGTGTTAGCCCTCCTATTAGTGTCAGTTTTAGTTTACCATTGTCAACGCTACAGTCAGCAGCAGCATTGAAGTTTATTATTATTAGTGTTGTAAAATTTTTTCAAAAGCAGATAATAGTCAGCTTGTAAATGGGAAATGTTAATTAAAAAATTTTTTTTCCAATTTCCCTTCAGTTACTATATTATCAAGGATATTTGAGTGACCACATTTTGAAACGAAACACAATCCCGAGGCAATGGGACCTAAATGTTACTCTGTTTACTGCTCGTAAACCAATGATTTCATCCACATGCAAACAGAGCAATTCACTGTCATTGAATATTGGACTCGGATGTGGGGGTCTATTAAGAGTGGCATTTTTACACACGCTTCCTCGCAATCGACTCGCAATTCAAACAAACAATGGCAAACTGCAATCGGCAATCAGAGTTACCTGGCAATTTGCTTAATAATTTACATGAGGACATTTTCTATTAATATTAGCTTTCTTTTTCTAAATCTAAATCAATATGAAATTTAATTTAAAATTGAATTTTACATATAAAATATTATTCAGTATGTTATATAAATTATTATTATTATTATTTATATCATTATTAATATATGAATATGTTTTTTTGTTTTTAATTTAATTTTTTTTAAAATAGAGAGAAAAATAAAAAATTCACTAAACGCGCAAACAGAGCAGAATATTTATCTTTTTTTTGGGAGGGGGTGAAGTGAGGGAGACGGGACAATAAAATATCAATAAATTTTCCGTACGAATTGAATAAGTATTTTTCTCACGTGCAAAATGCGAGTTTACCTTTTTGCGACACTGATAAACGCATTCAAAGAGAAAATATTTACCATTATTCGAAACGCTTGTGGCTTTATGGCTTTGAAAACGGGCGAACGCCTCGCGCACGCCGCATAGTCTGTGCGTCCAGATAAACCCTGCTACATATAACTGTATATAGATAAAAAGATATCAAGTTTTCCTATACCAGAAAGGAAAAAAAATTTTTTTCTTCCATCTCCCCTTCTCACAACAATAATAATAGTAAATATATTTCTTTCTCTTCCTTCATTAATTACTTTTACGTATTTTAAAAATTTCTCATTTAAGCTCCAAAAAAAATAAGCATTCATTTTTTCCCCACTAAATTTAAAAGAATTTTGCCTAATTTTTATCTGACCTCTGCTTTTTTACCGTCTCAATTATTCGAAGGGAAAGAGAAATTAAGAATTGTTTAAGAAATTTTTTAATTCTTTTTTTTCTGAAAAAGAAAAATTGTATTGTACGGTATGAATTGTACCCTTGGGTGCATGTCAGTAGAGCCGGCAGCAATTCATAATAATTAAAGAACGTTAATTTATATTTATGGCTGACCAGAATATTTTCATACGTGCGTACTGCTTTTCGACGGGGGTTTTACAAGATTAGCGACTCTAGCGAATGTTTCATATTAATCGAAATTTATGGTTTTGCATAATAAAGTGCTTCTTTTTGTGAGAAAAGATCCTTGGCCCACTTCTAAAACAGTATTAATTAATTATTGCGATATTAGAAAAAAATCAACAATTTTTAATTATTATCACTTTTGTTGTGAGATTACAGACTACTATTAGTGGCATTAATTAATGATTTAATTATTTATTCGAAAATTAACCAAGTAAAATCGCACACAAATCCATATTCTGAACTGTATTATCGACAGTCAATAACGGTTACCGACTGAGGAAATTGTAGTTCATTCGTCGCTAGTAGCGCTGCTGTAGACAATAGTAACTTTCGATCGCGGATTGTCATTCTCGTTCAGGAGCTTGAATAGTAAACATCAATTATTCTAATTTCTAAATGATAATATTTCTTGCCGATAATTTTACTTTAATGAAATTCTGAGCTGTTATTAACTGTCAATAGCGATTAGAAAACTAAGGAAATTTTTATTTCAATTGGGAAACATTTTTTCTTTTTTTTTTCAAGAAAGGGAAATAAAAAGCGAATTGGCAATATTTCTCATTGGCATTAAAGGAAAATAGTTATCAGGATTTGGAAACTGGAAATTTTGCTTATTAGCCATTTCTTTGTTTTCAAATCGCTCATGCATAGCACATTAAATTACCATATATATATGTACAGGAGGGGCAAGCTACTTGAAAATAAGTGTGCCTATACCAGCTAATAATAATGCCCTCGTGTGTAGTTTGCGCTTAACTGGAATTAACTTCTCTGTGTCGGCACTTGGCTTCGCACAAGAACGAAAACTCGCATTTTAATACTCGTATTGTGATTTCTTTTTCTTTGAGAAAAAAATCACGACCAATTCTCTACAAAAATAAATTCACATTTATTAAAATTCATACATAGAAAAATCAATTGGGTAAAAAAATTTTTTTCCTTAATTAAGAAATGTTTTTCAAAAAACAATGAAAATAATGATTGGATGTAATTTTTTCCCCCCCGATGAATTTGATGTACGTGAAAAAAATTCTCTACTGAATACAAACACAATATTTTATGCAAATTTATTGCCTTTTTTGCAAACTGGCCGCAATGACCGGCTTGCCCCTCTCTTCCTATGAGCCATTTTGTCGGGCAACAGCTGCTCACTAATAATGAATATGAAATATACAGTACGTGTTTTATATACGAGCATTTTCCTTTGCCGCTAAAAATAATGTGTTATCCAAAATATGTATATATAAACTTATTTATTGTGAATAACAAATAAAAAAAAATATAGAAAACGCTACATTATACGTACGACAAATAAACCGTGAAAATAAACTTCAATGGTTATTAAATTTTACCGCTTCGATAACTTTGGGATTTATAATGAACTTTTCGGTTTGTTTGATCTTTAGGTTGAATAATGTTCCTTTTTTTTGCTTTGCAGTATTTTGTGTGTTTTAATTTTGTTAGAGGATTAACTTGTTTATAATGGATTTAAGTAATACCTGTGCAAAATACTAGATTAAATAGATTTTTCTTTTGGGGTTGCGACAGAGAAAGTGGAAAATATTTATGGATACTGTCTGATTAGGGTGTCTGCTGATTGATTTAGTCCTTATTGTAGTGGTAAAAAATTTTCTCTAGGTTCGTCTGGACCTTTAGGTGAACTATGGATCTATTGGTGACATCCGCCGTAGAAGCGTCCTTATTGGAGGTTTGTTATAGTCACTTCCTTCTGCTTTGGTAACATCTGCCGTAGCTTTCTCCTAATTCGAGGTTTATTGGAGTCACTTTCAACAGATTTGGTAATATTTGCCGTAGTTGTCTCCTAATTGGAGGTTTCTTGGAGTCACTTTCTTCTGCTTTGGTGACATCTGCCGTAAAAGCCTCCTAATTGGAGGTTTATTGGAGTCACTTGCGACAGATTTGGTAATATTTGCCGTAGATGTCTCCTAATTCGAGGTTTATTAGAGTCATTTTCAACAGATTTGGCAATATTTGACGTAGATGTCTCCTAATTTGAAGGTTTATTGGAGTCATTTTCTTCTGCTTTGGTAACATCTGCCGTAAATCCTCCTAATTGGAGGTTTATTGAAGTCCCTTCGAGAGATTTGGTAATATTTGCCGTAGCTTTCTCCTAATTCGAGGTTTATTGGAGTCACTTTCAACAGATTTGGTAATAGTTGCCGTAGTTGTCTCCTAATTGGAGGTTTCTTGGAGTCACTTTCTTCTGCTTTGGTGACATCTGCCGTAAAAGCCTCCTAATTGGAGGTTTATTGGAGTCCCTTCGAGAGATTTGGTAATATTTGCCGTAGATGTCTCCTAATTGGAGGTTTATTGCAGTCACTCCCGAATGCTTTGGTGACATCCGCCTTAGATGCCTCTTTATTGGACAGTTTTTAGAGTCAGTTCCTTCTGTTTTGGTGACATTTGCCGTAGAAGCCTCTTTATTGGAGGGAGTTTATAGTCACTTCCTACTGCTTTGGTGACTTTTGCCGTAGAAGCCTTTAGATCAAAGGTTTATTGGAGTTATTTCCGACTGCTCTGGTAATATCTTCCGTAGAAGCCTCCTAATTGGAGCTTTATTGGATTTACTTCCGTCTGCTTTGGTGACCTCTGCCGTAAAATCCTCCTAATTGTAGGTTTTTTGATCTCCCTCATTGAAGTCCCTTTCGATTTTAATTTGGAGTTCTCGCCATCTTGTAGGCTTCGCTTTCATAAATTCCATAACTTAAAATTTGCAACATGAAGAATCTTTTAAAAATGTAACGAAGCTAAAAAATTGTATTCTTTGAAACTGTGATTGATCATTTTATATCAAATTTATCTCATCTCCTCTTTTTATTCAGAAAAAAAATTTCCTTTCACAAAGATCGTCCGATTCGTGAATATTCGCAAGTTCAAAGGTCGCCGTTAGTTAAAAAGATTATTTGTGTCGGGTTGCGTTCATCCGTTTTAAACGAACTAGATAGCACAAGTCATGGAAATGTCTTCAGTAGGACATGTAAAATATTACTCTCTCTAAAACAAAAACATGTAAAATATTTCTCTTTTATTATATTATTATTCTTTTATTATTCTTATTCTTATTCTTATATTCTGATTTTTATATTCTTATTCTTATTTTATGATTTTTATTATTTATTATTATTATTTTATGATTATTATTATTATTTTATGATTATTATTATTATTTTTCGGCTGAGAAAGAAATTTATTTTTAAGGATTTAAGGGGAAAAATGATGGAAATAAAAATATTCTTTTTTTCATTTTATCTTCGTGAGTACATATCCATTTTGCGTATTATATTATGATACTGGCTTTTAAAGGTGTTGTTCTATCAACCATTTTCCAAGGATTATAAAGTTAACGACATAAGCATTACTTAGTGCTTATATATACGCTGCTTAACGGTTTCACGTCGCGTTAACGACTTACGGCCAAATCAAAATCGTAGCTTCGATCGTCAGACAACATTGAGTTCCAAGTCGTTAAACTACATCACTTCATTCGCCGGAGATTGACCAAAATACGATTCCAAAAAGAAAGAAAGAGAGCGAAACATTTTTTTTTCACTGGCCACTGCCCTTTCGATATCGTTTTTTTTACAATCTTCATTTTCCCCTCTTTCTTTCGCTTTTACAATTATCTACAGATTAACTTCCCTCTATATCCGAGGCATAAAAATCGCCGTTTTTATTTAGAATTCCTTTCAAGAAGGATTTCTTTCAATGAGAAAAATAGTTCAATTGAATTTAGATCTCTCTATTTATGACTATGGGTTCTTTTTCGCAACTAGTGTTACGAAAATATTTTTAATTCGATTATTTTTCCCAATGTTTTTGTTGCAAATATTTTTAAGGGAACTATGGTTTCTATCAGTAGCAAGAAGTTTTAATAACAGTTATTCATCATCTACTATGAAAAAGACTTTTTCCCATTTTAATATCAGTTATTCATCATCTACTATGAAAAAAACTTTTTCCCATATTTTTTTAAATAAAAGAAAACTAATTTTGCTCTCTTAAAGATTTTTGGAATAGGAATATGATGTAGAACGTGAATACATAAATGGATATATTCCAATCAAGATGAGATGACATTTTGTCGAGCGTAACGAAATGACGAGTTGAGAAATTCTTTTGAGGACGACGAGGCAATTGGAAGTTCTAAATGAGAAAATCTCGAAGAACCTAAATGAGCGTTTCACGCCAGTGACTCCGGTATGAAGACGTAAATTGCAGAACAGAGGCGAACACGTTGAAATAGCAAATGTTTACTATCCCACCGCTCCTCGAATTACGCTAATCCCGCCTTCACAAGAGTCTCGCTTCGTCGAGACACAACTCCCTCTACCCCCATGCAAGAAATATACACTAGTGATGGCTTAGAATATGTTGATGCACAAGGCACACGATTTTCCTTTTTGTAGAGAATTTTCTAATTCAACATTTATTTTGGTAAATGATATTTGTACAAGGGAATGAAACATTTGAACTTGGTAGTTAAACATTTTAACTTGATAATTAAATATTTGTATTGGATAATTTAATATTTGAATTGGATAATTAACTATTTGAATTGGATCTAAGAAGTCAACAATTCTTGAGTCACCAATGATGAGACCTTCTATTACGGAGTATGTCTTGTGTTTCCCACCAGACAGAACACTGAATTCACGACCTTGTGGATTTTTTGCTCCTTGATGAACAGCTCTTTGAGAAGTCTCCAATTCTACTGATCTCCATATTTTCGGTATGTTTTGCTCCGACCCCCTTCCAACACTGTGGAACGTAATTCCCAAAGTCCATAAATAGACCAGACTTTGGACAATTACGGTTCCTTTGAGTATCACGAGGGTTAATATCAGTTATTCATCATCTACTATGAAAAAAACTTTTCCAATAGTACATCATCAAAAAGTAAAAAGGCTACATCATTTTCGGTACGTTTTGCTCCGACCCCCTTCCAACACTGTGGAACGTAATTCCCAAAGTCCAAATAGACGACTTTGGACGACTACGGTTCCTTTAGCAAGAGGGTTAATATCAGTTATTCATCATCTACTATGAAAAAAACTTTTCCAGCACTACGTCCTAAAAAAGTTGATTCACTGATTGTCTTCAACAATGATAAGTTTTCAAGTCTCCAAAAAGTAGAACACTAGTTTCCAGCTAGTTCTCTTCCATCCAGGGAAATAATCCTTAAACAACTTTCTTGCTCCAGGAAAACTCTTGAAATACTTCTGGTTCTTCAGTTGCAGATTTTTGAAAACTTTTGCTTGGAATTAATCACGTGTGACTGTTTGGATCCGGCGTGCTCCTTCTGATCTGTTATATCCCCGGGAGTGGTTCGCATCCTCCTGTGGTTTTTCACTGAATGCCTGGTATTAGCTTCCTGCAGAATGGATGACAGGTTCTTCAGATGAAAGGTCCTTAAGGGTCTCATTGGCGTTCTTCTCGATTTAAAAAAAATGAGTTTGCAAACACCTTTTTTTCGGATCAATACTTCTAGCATTAGGTCATCAGAAGATCATCCTCTGGCGTTCTAGTGCGACATTTAAGGAAACGTTTGCTTGGAATCAATCTCATCTAAATCTTTGGTCCTGGCGTACTTCTTCTAACGATCTTAATTCCTGGTGGTTATCAGCGTCCTCCTTGTTTACTGCCCCATGGAATCAGAGATTCTTCACTCCTTTCGTAGGGGTCGACCCCCTTCTTAAGAAGGTCTCGCTCCTCCCAGTCTAGTACTCGTAAATATTTATCAATCAGTTCACCACTATTTTCAAATAAGAAAAAAGAAATTCCCAATTTTTACCACTATTTTCAAATAAGAAAAAAAAATTCCCAATTTTCCTCTATTTACTTTCTAGAAGAATAGAAGAAGAAATCTTTTCAATTTTTTTTTATAATTATTTTTGTTGGAATATATTTTGTTTTGACCCACGAGCATCTTATGTCTGTCGCTAAAACTATATGATACAAAGTGAAACAATATATACACGGAACCAAACTAAACTATACACGAGGAATAGAGAATCCGTAAAGTAATTCGCGTGCTTTACCTAATTGGATTACTATCAATTCTAGCGTTTTGCTTATTTAAGACAAGGTACGGAGTATTCTCCATTCAAGTAGGGATGCATATTGTTGGCAAAATTCATCAACAATTATTTACTCCTTTGTGTTGGTGGAAAACTTTTCAAAATATTGCATGAGGATGAAAATTTTCCTACTATGTAAAAATGTATGATATTGTTATTAGATTTTGAAAATACAAAATGGCGAATCCAATATGGCGGACTTTTTTTTGCTAATTTCTCGGATTCGCTGGAAACACGTTACTCGGGGGTTTTTGGGGACACTGAATACGATTTTGACAGTAGTTTTTAAAAATACAAAATGGCGGATCTAATATGGTCGATAATTTCCAAAAATTCCTCGAATTTGCTTGTAAATTGTTTTCTAGGGCTTTTTATGTCACTGAATACGATTTTGTTATTTGATTTTGAAAATACAAAATGGCGAATCCAATATGGCGGAATTGTTTTTAGTAATTTCTCGGATTCGCTTAAAATACGTTACTCGGGGGTTTTTGGGGTCGCTGAATACGAATTTGACATTAGTTTTTAAAAATACAAAATGGCGAAACTAATATGGCCGATAATTTTCAAAAAATTCCTCAAATTTACTTGAAAATTGTTTCTCAGGGGTTTTTCATGTCACTTGTATACGATTTTTTTATTTGACTTTGAAAATACAAAATGGCGAATCCAATATGGCGGACACTTTAAATAAAAATTCATTTAATTCTCTTGAAACACGTCACTCGGGGGTTTTTGGGATCGCTGAATACGAATTTGACATTAGTTTTTAAAAATACAAAATGGCGGACTAAAAGTGAAAGAACCGTTGAAAAATGAATGTTTTCTTAATAAAAAATCGTTGAATTATAATTTTCTTTATTACTTTCTAAATAACGATCGTTGAGGATATTGAAAATTTTTGTCACATTGTTGAAAGTAAGATATATATATATATAAAGATTATGGAATTGGGGCGTGAGTTTAAGTTCAAGTTGAGAATCATTTCTCATCGGGTCTCATCTAGCGACGCCTTTATGAATTAAGTTTCGCAATAAGGTGAGCTCGTGCTCCTCATCTATTAGTACAAAGTTTCGCCGCACGTTATACAGCGTTAACGATATGCAGAAGTTTTACATTTTCAATCGCCCGAAATCTTCTCTCTCTCTCTCTCTCTCTCTCGCTCTCTCGCTCTCTCGCTATATTCATGGTACAAGTTTAATGCCCGGACACGCGTCTACCGTGCAAACTGCCAATTCGACGTCTTTCCTAATAAACGACGCTGACACTTTCAATTAAGGCGCCGATCCCAGTCATTTATTATTTTATAAAACTTTCGACCGTCAATTCTCTCTTGCGAGCCAATTTTATCGGACAAACTTTTTTTTTCAAAAAGAGATTACAATTTTTCTCCTGAAATTGGATTTAAAAAAAAAAGACTCGTTATTTTTCTGATATAAAATTTTAATAATTTGAAATTTAGTTCTAAATTAACAGTAATAATAACAATAATAATAATAATAATAATAATAATAATAATAATAATAATAATAAAAATAAAAATGATAATAATAAAAATAAAAATAATAATAATGATAATAATAATAATAATAATAATAATAATTGTTATTAGTAATTGTAATAATTACCACTTCAATTACAGGAAAAGTATCAATTACGTTCGTGTGGATTTATTGCATTTTATCAAAAATTCTTCGCGGTATCTTTTTTTCTTTTATGAAAATATTTTAAATTGTTTTATTTTATATGGAACTTTTTTTTTTGACAAAAGGTACTTGAGTTTTTT
>JUFY01028368.1:0-11672 GCA_001855655.1 Leptopilina clavipes | reverse complement strand
TTTTTTTTTTTTTTTGGCAAAAACTCATCTAAAATTGGTATTAAATATTCATGCGATGAAGAGATAATGATGTTATAATATTATACGTGCATTGAAAGTAATTCGAAGGACGATTTCTTTGAATAATTCCTGGTGCACATAACGGCTCGTAATACACATAATAATTAAATGAAGAGTTGCATCTTTTAGGTCATCAATTATTATATAATAATGTCATTTGCAAATTTTTCCGTTTGATAGAATTTTATAGAAATGGAACAAAAAAATATGATTGATTATTTATTATTATTATCATCACTGTGGTTATTTGTTTTTTCTTCAAATATAATCGTTTGAATAACTTAAAATTCTCTAAAAAGGAGAAAAAATCTTGAATTTATTTTTAGGTTTCTTATAATCAGTTGCCTTTGCAAAAGTTTTAGGAAACATTTTTTTTTCATTCCTCTTCGTGGCAATATTTTCTCAGTTTTTTTTATATTTTTATTTTACTCAGTTATTTTATGGGAAACGTTGGATTCGATTTGTCTGTAGAAACTTGTGTATCTTTTCAGGATCATAATGAGATTTTGCGAGTTTGGTGAAAAAAGAAAAAATTTGTAATACCTATTTCAAATTTTTTTACTCTATAGATTCCTTGGGTAAAATAGTGAAAATTCTATTGGTTCTTCATATATAAATATTTCATTGATTATTCAGCAAACTAGTTGAAAATAATTTTTATTCAGGAATTCGAAGTTTGACTTGTTTTTTTCCTATAGTGTGGAATTTCCAAATTGCTTGTTAGATGTAAAGGGGTGATTGGATTTTCCCAGACTCTTGAATTGAGAAATAGAATATTTTGTCCACTGGATGAATAATTGCTTTTCTCACTGTTAAAATTGTTTCGTTTCGATCAAAATTAAAAAAATGGATCGTGAAGTTTATCCTTGATATTATTATTCGTTCGCCAAAAGGAAGGTATTTTTTCTTTTTTTAATTTTTTGCAAAAACAAAAGTGGAATTTCGTTTGAAGGTCACTTGGATCCATGAAGTGACATTGGATATGCTTGGGATAGTGAGATATAATCAGGATTCGAAGGAGACGAGATGAAAGAGCAAGGACGATGTAATATACAAGGTAAATACGCAGAATGTAAGTACGTGACACTTTCAACAACGGAACTTTCTCGCTCACTCAATCCAGTTTCTTGAATAATAATTCCAACAAGTACATTATAGAAGTTCTACATAATTTGCGGAAGAACTTTGTTTAATATCCCGAAGGTGAAAACGTTTAGGAAGCTGATCAATTATTTGGTTTCGAATTTTCAATCTTTTAATTTTTTGTTTCTAGTTTGTTTTGCTTGTTTCGTTGGTGAATCTTTTCTTCTCACTTGAGAAAAATCTACTAGTTCTAATTTTTGTTCTCAAGATTTTAAACCATATTGAAAAGATAATTTTTGAATTAATTTTGATTAATTTGGCAATATTCTCCAAAATTTGTATTTTTTTCTTTCGTTGTGCAATGTTCTATTTATCTTGAAGGTAATTCTAATGGTAACGGATGGAAATTTGATGATGATTTATGGTAGGAAGGGGAAAAATTGTTTTCAAAATCATTGATGGAAATTTTCTGTTGTAGTTATTAGTGTAACGATTGATTAGTAATTTAGTATGACAATTGATTAGTAAATTGATTAGTATGATGCTTCATCAAAGAAATACCGTTCTTTTAAAATCACGTCAGGTATTCTGAATAACGTAATTGGACTTGAAGGAACTTTGGCATCGATGACACGTTGAGAATCCTCTGCAGGTGTGAGACGCGATTAAGGTTATGTATAACTGACCGGATGACAGGAGAATAAATGTCTTCCGGGTAACGGTTTTATTGCAATTGCTGGGAGGGTTTGTCAACTTTGTGTTTAATGTGTCACTTGAAGGTTATTGTTAGCAATTATAAATTTTTTTCTCTGTAAATCTTCTTCTCTATTATTTCTAATTTTTCTACATAATTTGAAGGTTAAGTGGCAGATGATATAGACAATTTAATAAATTATTTATTAAGTTGCATGGATGCTAAAAGCCAAATAAATCAGTTACATGATGGTAATTTTGAAATTCTCCTCCAAGTGCAACTGTCAAAGAGGATATTAAAATAATCTGATCGTTTAGATGAATCTGGCCTAATGTATAATGAATTACGGATTGCTAGGTATATAAAAGTTGAAAAGTGAAAGGCCTATTCAAATTCCAACAAAATAGAATTTCATTGATGTCTTTCGAGATGGGCGTTACTATTTCGTAACTCTCGGAAATGCAAATAAGCCATTTTTCACTTTCAAAGTTCACCGAGATTTGGAAATCGTCTTTCACTCATCTGAGAAAATTTGACAATTTATTTTTTTTGTCTTTCTTTTTCTTATTCCAATTTTTGCAATTGTTACTCTTTCTTTTTTTCTCCTCTTTCCAATTTTCGTTTGTTGGTTTCTGACTTGATTACAAATTGACTTGAAGATTAAAATTTTAATAATGTAAATTTTAATAATGATTTAAAATTTTGATGAATTCTAATGCGCAATATTAAGTTTTGTACATGTTGAGAAATGAACTCTCAGAGGTGAATTTATCGTCTTTTCTTGCGACTTGTTTCGCGGTGTGATATTAACCACCATTAATGCTACTGCAATGTCTAGAGTACATTACATAATATGAGTGTAGAAGCGATGAGGACGTTTTGTATAAATAGGAGAGGAAAAATTAAAATCGCTTTGGCTCCACATAATCTGATAGCTCATCTCTCGAGAGTGAAAGTATATATATTTAACAGGTGCTTCCACGTGATACCTGATCTCAATCCTTCCAAAAACGCGTCTCAAATGATGGAGCACCAGAAAAAAAAATATTCACCATCACTAAAATATTTTTTTCAATTAAACATTTTGTTTTTCTTTTTGGAAATTTCATAAACTTTCGCTTGAATTGATCAATCAAATGATATAACTTTTCACTTTAAATATTTATTCATGTAGAAAATAATAATTTATTTTACAAATTGCAGTTTAATAATTTTGTTAAAATGAACAGAAAGTTTGATTGAACATTTTTCTTGACTAACAAAAGTCATCATGATGATATAAGAATTTGAAGAAGAAAAAATGAAAAACCTGTATATTAATGAAGTTTTAGTAGCAAAAGTGTGAGGTTGATGACACCTTACGTTGTCATCGAGAATGTCTAACGTCTCGAATACTAAATAATTCTCTATCCTTTTCTCATTCTTTTTTACATCGTGTTGGCAATGTTTCTATTTCTTCACGTACGTGAAATCTATTCAAGGAAATGTTGTCTCGGTTCATTCTTATCAGGTTCAATGAGATCGAAAATAAAAAAATAAATAAACTAGCTGGAAAATAGTGAATTATTTTCAATATTGTTTATTGAATTTTTAAAACCGATTCTTGCGTGGCAAAAGGTTGTATTAAAAAAACTTGTTCGTTTTGATTTTTACAATTTCACGTTTGCTTGAAAAATTTCTTTTCTAATTTTTTCTCCTTTTCTTATTTTTTGTTTGTTATAATTTAAATCAAATTTTATTTCTTTATTACAAAGGCAGATATACCATCAGATTATAGAGGGCATTGACATTATAAACTTGTCAGTCCTGTTGCAACAAAGAATGCACAAGTCGATTAATAAATTTAGCTTCAATTGATTGATTTTATCTGAAACTGATCAAAGAGGCAAAGTGTCTGCACGTCTGGAGATCTCTTCCACAATGATTTCCAAATGAGTATCTTGGAGATTTTTTTATTTCTTTCTTTTTTGAATGAAAAAAGTTTTCAGTTATTTTTCGAAATTAATCAATTCGTTTTGTATAAATTCTTATAGTTTATAACAAACAAAAAAAACGTGAAATTGTGATATTTCATACATGTAGAAAATGAAATCTATTTTTAAAAATAATGTTTTCTCTTGGGTGGTAAAGTCTGCGATGCATGAATTCTTGTGATATCTATTCGTCTCTATTTATTTACAATTTCCAGTAGAAAGTATCAGTTCGCGTCATTTTGCCGTTGCTCGACATACAAAGTGGTCTTAACTTATAATTTACATTGGGAATCCCTCTCTGTTACTCTTCACTTGTTTCTATATATGCTATATGTACTCTTTTTTCACTTTTCCAGATATATTGCCCCCTTTGATTGCCGTTGAAATAACTTTTACTGATGTGCAAGACATTTCGCATTGATGCACGAGAAGACTCCTAATTATTGCCCAATTTCTTTTATTGTCCTTTCTTTTCTTTTTTTAATACGTTTGTTTCAAATTTGAAATCGTTTTTCTTTTTAAATTACTTTTAATGAATAGTTTAATTATAATAATTAGAGAAAAAGTTAATAATATAGAATATAAAAAAAAATGTAGAGAATATTTAGAAAGAGTGCGTTACGATGTAGAAAAATTGTTGTTACGCTTTCTGGAAAAGTTGGGAAATTTTATTTGATATGGAAAAGTGAGAGGAATATGAGAAAAATATTTCAAGTTTCTGAAAAATGATCGACATTGACTATATTTACATCATATGGGACTTAATTCGTTCTTAAGGTACTTAACTAAGCAGAAGTGGAATGCAAGCGCTGGAGAGAGGACAATGAGAGTGAGAGAGAAAGAATGAAATTTCTCTTTCACTCTCATTGACCCTACTTTGACTGACGCTTGCGCTCTAAGTAGAGAAAAAGTAGAGCGCATGCGCTTACCAGAGTGAAGGCAATGAGAGTGAGAGAGAAATTTCTGTTTTTCTCTCTTACTCTCATTATCCCCACTCCGGACGGCGCTTGCGCTCTACTTCTTAGTCAAGTACCTTACATACCAATAAAGTATATGATACAAATAAAATTGCTGTACATTTTTCTTCACTTTCGCAAACAAAACAAATACAAATAAACAGAATATTTAAGAAATAGATTAGAAATTATTACTTTTTTTCTAATTTCTAATAGAATTTTCTTTAATACAAATAGTATACACAGTTATATTAGAAAAAAAATAAATTATGTAATTTACAATTTTTTTTTCTATTTGCAGGTGTTCGTTCCATGAAGGATGGGTGTTTGTTGCGGAGCAGCTCCTGGAGGAGATCGGGTACAGCTGAGCGCAGTTCAATGTAAGTAGATTAATTTTTTATTTCTATTTTAAGATTATAATTTCAACAATGTAATTAAGAGAAATTAAGATTATTATTGAATATTAAAAATAATGTATTATGTTTTTTTTAAAAATTTTCAGGCAGTGGTCCAGAAGGGGAAAGATTCATTAGTCAACGTGAGAGTATCCTGTCATCGTATTTCCATCACGAGTCGTAAAATTCGCAATAGTGAGTATTTTTTTATTTACTCATTTTTAAATAATTGAAGTGATTTCGAAATTGTAATTTTTTAAAACAATTTTCAGACATTTGGTCCAGAAGGGGAAAGATTACTTTTCTTCGACGTGAGAGTATGCTGTCATCGTATCTTTATCACGAGGCGGAAAATCCGCAAAAGTGAGTATTTTTTTTTATTTGTTACTTTTTAAATAAATGGTTCTAATAAGAATTTTTAATTAGTGTTTTAAAAAATAATTTAATTTTCTAATCAATTTTTTCTTTTTCAGTAAGTGATGAATCGATAATCTGAAGGACAGGAAGGATGTGGAGAAGAAAAGTGGTCCATGCACATTGCCGTATTTTTTTTTCTTTTTTATTATTATAATATTTTTTTTACGGTTCCATGTAGCCCCCGACCTGGCGCAGAAGTGCAATCAAGAGTCAGGGATGTTCGGGGGTGGCCCAGAAGAAGATGACACAATGGAGGATTTCATCGACCGGTGAGTCGAAAGTTTATTTAACCCCTTCTCTGTTTGATACAGTTTTTTGAGTTGCTTTCATTCATGGAAAATCATTTATAAAATCCTCATTTTTCAAGTAACGTTTTTATTTTATAAAGGATAGAAATATTTTCCCTTTTTTAAAGAATTTTCGTGTTTTTTTTTAATTTACCTAAGATTTAAATTAATAACAGTGTTAAAAATTAAAAAAAAAACAGGGAAGGAACTCTTTAACAACATAGTGACACCATTGACAAAATATATTATTTTGTAGTAATTTCTTTTAAATAATAAATTTAATATTATAATTAATTAATAATTAATATTATAATTAATTAATATTAAATTAATTATTAATATAATTTAATAAATTTCTGTAAATTAATTTTTTTGTCAGTGTTCTTTCATTGTTTATATATGTATATGTTATTTATATTGTTTTTCTTGAATGCTAAACGTTTTTTTATTTCTATGATTCAAAGTAATTTTTTTTCTCTAAAAAAAAGTGATTCAATTTGTAACATTTTATTAATTTTAAAGTCATTAATGTAAATTCTAGTTTTGCACAGTAATCTTTATATTAAAGTTTATAAATTTAGTAGTATTTTTATTGATCTTTAAAGTTAATGCATGTAGAATACCAAAGTTAAACTTTTTCTTTAAAATCAATTCAGACTTATTAATGTTTTTTCCTTTCAGCAATTTGAGTGATTTTAAGCCCAGATGTCAGAAAATAGTCCCGGGACTTGTATCTGGGCGGTATGCGAGAGAATCGCGGAGTGATGGTGTGATATAAAAATAGGTTTGTCTTTAATTAGTCGCTTAGGTAAAAACATCAGGCAGGTAAAAATCGGGTAGGCAGGAATAGTTTTTTTCCGAATGAGTGAAGTAATTTCTTTTTCGTTTCATAACATTGTAGGTAGGGAAAACGGATTTTTTTTGGTACGTAGAAGTGTGTCACTTCACAGTAACTGGAGTACCAGTTAAAAAATATTCTTTGCATGAAAATTTTATTATTCCGTCACTATGTTGTTTTAAATTTTGCATGATATTTTATAAATTTCTAAATTTTATTCTCTATTTTATTGAATTTTGTACTTGTTTAATTGTTCTTTAACTTTCAGCAAAGTCATTGTCGTGAGCAATGCAATTTTTTCTTATTTTTTCTATAATAGTATTAATAATTTTTGTCATTGTTTTTGGGACAATTTTTATTATACCATTGTTGACTTTGTTTTTGTCCAGTTGTTCAATTTTATATTAATGATAACTTATACAATATTTTTAATTTGAATAGGTATATGTTTGTGTGAAAAAGTAATTTTAGTACAAGATAAAAAAAATTAATTTTAAAACAAAATAAAGTACAATTTGAAGATAAATTAAAATTTTTTGTAATGTACGGTATTTTTAGAAATGGACAAAAACTTGAATGACAATGTTAATATTAATTTATTAATATTTATTTATATTGTAAATTGCATATATATGTTTGAAAATTTTATTCTTGTTACACTTTCTACTTTTTTGAAAAGTGTAACATGCATGTTTATTAAAAATTTGCTTTACATCGGTAATTTAACCCTAATAACCACCCCCCTCCCCTTTTTTTGACCTTAATGATATTTTACTGATACCTCTCCGCCCATAAAGTGTCATGTCATTAAAAAAAATATGAAAATAGAAATGAAAAGTTGCCAAGAAAGTAATTGTTTATCATTATTTTTAAAAAAATGTGAAATTTTACCTATTTTTTTAAATAATGAAGTTAATGACAAACCGATTGACCGATGTTTCATTTAGAACGGAACGATATTTTCTAATGAGATCCTTAACGGATCGTTAATTCTCTCCCACAATGTATAAAGAAGTGAGATGTTAATTTAATTCAGGTTAATGAAATTGAATAATGTAAAAACTCACTCGTAAAATACAATGAAATTTCTCATAATTAAAACTCGAGTAAAACTTCATTTTGTACATTATTATAGTTTATAAACTTGATAATGAATAAAATTATAGCTCTCGAGTATATATCTTTAAACGGTAAAAAATAAATCTCTTGTAAAAATCGCGATATTAGAAAAAAAATTTAATTTAATCTTTAATTTAAATAAAATATAGTTCAATATTGAAAATATTTGCACACCTTTTGGAAGTGAAATTATGTAAATGTTATAAACAGAAGATTGGTTATATTATTTTGACGAAATTGTTCTGGCAAAAAAAAAAAACCAGTCGGTGGCAGGAAGCAGAAGCAATAATTATACTAAAATCGTTTTCGCACTGTTCTTAAAGACAACTACTTGGCAAAGAGAGGGAGAAAGAGAGAAATTCCTTGACTTTCAGTTTTGAGTCGGCAAAGATAAATAGTAATGCCCAAGATGCATAAAAGACCAACGTCTCTTATTAGTTGCACGCTACAATCATTGCGGCATCGTCAAATGTCAGATAAATACCGTTTTTTTCTTCAAAATGTCTTGATTTTTCGAAAAAAGAAAAGAAAAAAAGAATTAAATTCACACAAAGAGAAAAATACTCTCAAAAGAATATTATTTTAATGAAATAAAATTTTCAACACTTGCAAAGGGGAAAATAATTCTACTTTTTTCTGGGTGTGTTTATAAACTTGTAAATAAAATTGAAAAATAAGTACAGTAGATAGAAGATAAATAACAAACTGTAAATGTTTGTAGAGAGAAACATAATAGAATCTTGTAGACAATAAGTTCTTTGACCCGGTAATTGTGATGCAATCGACTTTTCTTACAATGTGTATTTTAACTCGTTGAACGAAGGTATTGCATATAGCATTGTATTAGCAATTGTCGAAGACTAACGAGTAATAAATGTCAAGCGACACATCAGACGATCAACGAGGTGATTTAATAGACATTTGTGTATTAAATAACCTCGGTACATTAATTAGATTCCTCCTCC
Organism: Leptopilina clavipes; assembly: GCA_001855655.1. NCBI lineage: Eukaryota > Metazoa > Arthropoda > Insecta > Hymenoptera > Figitidae > Leptopilina > Leptopilina clavipes. Next base: position 2,885 of record JUFY01028368.1, on the reverse strand, counting down.
CTCCCTCTCCTTTTTTCTTACGGAAAAATTGTAATTGATCTCCAGATTTCACGATATTCACCAGACTTACAAGTATTGTAAACGTTTTGCATGAATTAATAAATAATATCTCGATGACAAGTGTAGTATACACAGTATCGGAATAGGTCATAATTTATGCGATCGTTTATAAAAAAATTTGTAAAAGCATACAAGAAAAATGATAGTAGCTCATGAGAAGAAATCTGTAGGGAGTTGAAATTTTCCCTTCAAAAGAATTTTGTTAGAAAATCCACTTTTTCGGAGTTAAAATTTTTCAAACATTCCCAAACTTTCAGAGTTAATAAAAAAGGGAGTAAAAATTTCATTTTCTTCGATTAAGGTTTTCTACTCCCTGGAGAATTTAATTTAAAAAAGATTTATGATTTATGTCTTAATGTCTCTTGATGTAAAAATCTAATTCATATATTATGCACAAACACACCCGGAGAAGTGCACGCGAACATTTCGTGTCGAATGGACGTGCCGTGAACGTGCGAATTTCTAGGGTGCAGTACCAAAGTGGTTCTCCTTGGATGCTGATGCCGCATTCCGGTCCATGAGTCCCCTCATCTCTTTCCTTCCCACATAATTATAAATTCAGGTACAAAAACCAACTTTTATCAAAAATGCCGAAAAAAATCTCTTCTTCCCTATATCGTAGGGAATATTTTTCATATTATTTTCTCATCCAATTGTTTGTGATTGATCTTTAGGAAAAGATTTTTTTGTGGAAATTTTTTTTCAACAGGGAGAAAAATAGTTGAGAATAGTTTTGTTGATAAAGGAAACTTCCTTAGTAAAAAAAAAATTTCTTGACGTATTAATTAAAATTTTGTTGTTATTTAGATGATGTGATTGGGATTAGATATCTTCTGGCATTTGTCTTGGTCCAGTCTCGCTGCGAATACGAGAAAGTATCAAATTTCTCGGGGGAAAGTTAACGCATTAAAATATATAACTTCTGTATCACGTGTAGGAATAGTTTGGTGTTAGCGTTTCAATTATTCGAAAATTTGATTCTTCGATTCGTTTTTTGAATTGTAGATTCAAAGAAACGTCGGTGTTAGTAGGAAAAAAATATATTCGATTAATTTTTGTCATCATTATTGACAACAACCAAAATGTCAAAGTGTTACACAAATCGTTTCTTTTACTCAAAATTGAATTGAAAAATTGTTCAATTATGACGAAATTTTCCTCCACGTAAATTAAAACAACATTTTTAATTTTCAACCAAATTTTTATTTGGATGAATCAAATATGTTTCGGATTTTTGATTGTTTGTTTCGGAAATTATTTCATTTATGTCACGGTCAATCGCATAAACTGTATAGATTAGAATTGGAGAGTAATAATAATTGTGGTCATTGTTTTTTGAATCGTAAAAAAAAGCTTTGTTTATTCTTCAGCAGTGCATAGTCTAATAAATGCAATAAGTGCTAAAGACCGCACCCTGCTCACTCTCGTGTCGAATGAAATCGAAACGAAAACACAACGAAGAAAGCAGCTCTCGGGTGAAAGTCATCCAAAATGTCACAGGAGTTTAACCTTAAAGTGAATGCCAAAGCGAGTGTGTTATGCGACAAATACGCATATATATATATGAGTTTCTTGCATAAGATTGTAATGTATCTTCCAGCTCGGCAATTTTATTAATTGAGAGATAATCATTAGTTTCGATTCAATTCAGATGAAAAGGATCTAAAAAGTTTTAAGCTTTGGGAAAATTTCCAATTTGGTATTATTTTGTTGAATTTTCGTTCCCAAAGTATAATTAATTTTTATCTAATTAGTTAATTACAAAAATTACAATTAAATTACAAAAATTTTATTCAATCAATCTGATAAGCTTCTGATTTGGAATAATAGTTTTGTTGTATTTTTAATTTTAATTCTTTCCTTTTTATATTAATATTGTGGTTTATTTATTAAAAATTGGAAAGTTAAAGCTTTCCGAGTGAAAGTTGATTTAGTAAAACATATTGTCTCTAAAATATAAATTTTATAACGTTTAAGGTTATTTTCTTTTTTTATGGAAAAAAATTTCTTACTATTTTTATTTTTATAATGATTTTTTTATGGAACGAAATTTTGACTTTAAAAATTTTTTTTGAAACTGATTTTTATTTTTAGAAAATTGATAGACCCTAAGTGGAAAAAGTCATATATTCTTCTAATGTCTTAATTATAAGAAGCTTTTACTTTGACGCAATGTGTATATTGATAATTCATTACTTTCCTTTCATCAAAGAAAGTATAATATCTTGAAAACTAGAATGACTAAAGAGTTTCATAAAACTTAAAAATCATGCAAGAAAATGTAAATTGATTTGATAAATTAATATTCAAGTAGGGAAAGTAGTTCATATTGGGCGGAAAGAAATTTTTTGTTAATCATCGTGAAGAAAATTGAATTGACCGAATTTTTTTGTAATTTCTGTTAAAATTTAAAAATACAATTAGTTTTTTTTTTAATTCATTTATATTTCAATGTTATTACATACGTAGTTTTTGGCAATATTGTTTTATTTAAAACATTTTATGATTTACTTTGCTGGTCCATAATTTGCTGGTGCAGCACGTTTGTTTTTAACTGAAATATGAAAAATTTGCATATCATCAATAAATGGGTGACTTAAATTTTTTTCTAAATTATAAATTACACTGAAAAAAATATTTATTTGATTCAAATAACAGATTACTTGTCTATTATCAAATAAATATTTACTTGAACCAAATAATTTTTCTTTAAATCAAATAAAACTGTAATTGAATCAATTTCTGTATTTGAATCAAATACCATTTAATTGACTCAAATAAAATTTATTTGATACAAATAAATATTTATTTGATAACAAATAAAT
>JUFY01028367.1:0-12671 GCA_001855655.1 Leptopilina clavipes | reverse complement strand
ATAATAAATAAAGAAAATTTTTTTTAAATTTAAATTTCTGGCTAAAAATAAAAAACGAGAATAAATCCAAAAAAATTCTAAATTCATCGTGAAAACAAAATTATTTTATTCAAATAATCAGTTGTACTTGACTATTAGCGAGTAATTTAATTATTAACAAATAATACAACCAATCAAAAAATAGAACCAATAAAAAAATAAAACCAATAAAAAAATAAAACCAATCAAATAATTACAATCAAATAAATAATAGTAAATAATGCAATAGTTTAGAGGAATAATAGAGGAATAAATTCGTAAAAATCTGAAAGGGTTTAAAAATGATTAATTTGTTCTTTGATTTTACAGAAGACAATAATGGAGGCTTGCATAGGCCAAAGTTGCGCACTGGCAGCAAGTGGAACACCAACTGGAATAATTTTCATAGAATTAGTGAAAACCCTATTAGGTGCACAATGCGCACTAAATGTGGATGATATTTATCCAGCGGACAGAACATCCGAATTAATAAATGAAAATTTAGAATTTGATTTTATAATCGTCGGCGGTGGAACGGCAGGTTCCGTTGTTGCGAGTCGATTATCAGAAATTGAAAATTGGAAAATTCTCCTCATCGAGGAAGGTGAAAATCCATCAGTGAGCAGTCGTATTCCAGCAATGTTATTATCACTCCAGCATACAGCGGAGGATTATAAATATAAAGTCGAGCCAAATGAAAATTACTGCCAAGGAATGAATGGCAAAGTATGTCACTGGTCGAAAGGCAAAGCACTCGGCGGCAGTTCCGTGACAAATGCAATGCTACATGTCCATGGCAATGATCGCGATTACAATCACTGGGCAGAAATGGGAAACAACGGCTGGAGCTACGAGGAAGTTTTACCCTATTTCCGAAAGTCGGAAAGTTATAATCCCGAATTTGCAGCTCGATTAGGCAGCAAATATTTCGGAACAAACGGTCCCTTACCTATTCGAAAGTACAATCACTCCACGAGTTCCATGTCCGATCTTTTAATACAGGTAATTGTGTATTTCTCTACATGTCCGTATTCTTTCCAGAAAGTATTCAAAATTAAGACAAACAGAAGAAATAATTTAATTCTTTTCTGCTTCTATCCTAAAATTAGTCGTTGCTTTCATATAGTCGACAAAAGAATTAAGTTTCATTGAAAGAATTAAAATACAAATATTTGCAAATTAATAACATTCCGAATTGAATTTACAGGCGGGACTTGAATTAGGAATTCCAAAATTGGAGACCTTCAATGGAAAGGATTACATTGGTTTTGGAAAATCAGACGGAACGTTGAACAACGGATTGCGAGTGAATGCTGCGGAGGCTTTTCTCGCTCCAGCAAAGAATAGAGAAAATTTATACGTTATCAAGTCTGCATCGGGACAGAAGATTATAATGTCGGGCAAAAAGGCGATTGGCGTTCGTGTCAAATTGAACGATGACAGTGTCATTGATGTGAAGGCATCGAAAGAAGTGATCCTATCGACCGGTGCCATTGAGACACCAAAGTTGCTAATGCTATCTGGCATAGGTCCAAAGAATCATCTCAAGGAATTTGGAATTCCAAATCTTGTCGATTTGCCAGTGGGACAAAATTTACAGGATCATGCCCTAACAAGTGGGGTGCAGTTTCTCTACCAGAATAAGAGCAATGACGGTTGGAAAATGACCGATTTGTTGGACTCTGCATACAATTTTCTCATTCACAGAAAAGGTATGCTTTCACTAAAGATTTTTCTTCAAAATTTAGAATCGTTTCTAGTGATTTCTGATTTTGAGAATTTAGAAATTTAGAACCATTTCCTGATTTTCATTTCTATCCTTGATTTTGATTACAAAATTTAGAACCATTCTGATTCCAAAAAGTGTTTCAAAATCTATATCTAAAATAGTTTCTTAAGAAACTAAAAACTAAAAATGTTTCTTAAGAAACAGTAGGTTCTGTTGTACCTAGATTAATTTTACAAAATGTTTCCCTATAGGTGAACTTGCAGCAACCGGTGGAATTGATCTCCTGGCTTTCGTCAACGTCGACGATAAATCCTCAAAATATCCAAACATCGAGTTTCATAATGCACATTTTCAGCGAGGATATCTGTTACCATTAAATACAATGCTCAATGCGTTCGGATTTGCCGATGAGCTGAAGAATCAATTATTGGAAGCAGCATCGACACAAGATATCATATTCTTTCTGATGACAGTGCTAAATCCAAAAAGTGTCGGAGAGGTGAAATTACAAAGTAATGATCCAAATGATCGGGTGAAAATAATTGCCAACTACTTGCAGCATCCGGACGATGTGAAAACATTGCTCAAGGGAATAGAATTTTTGCGCAAATTAATGAAGACAAAGACATTACAGAATGCAGGTTTTAAGTGGAATAAATATGACATTCCCGGTTGCAGGGACATGGAATTTAATTCTGACGATTATTGGAAGTGTAATTTTAAGCATACTTATAATACCGTTTATCATGCAGTGGGAACTGCAAAAATGGGACCAAGTGGTGATAAAGGAGCCGTTGTTGATCCTCGACTCAGGGTTCATGAAGTCGAGAGACTGCGCGTTATTGATGCCTCAATAATGCCAAAAATTCCGAGCGCAAACATTAATTCAGCGACTCTAATGATTGCCGAAAAGGGATCGGACATGATTAAGGAGGATTGGCCCGAAAGGGATGAATTGTAATCCCAAATGTGATAATTGTCAATCATATTTATAATACATTAATATAAATAGATAAAATCAAATATAAATAGATAAAATCAAACATAAATAGATAAAATCAAATATAAATAGATAAAATCAAATATAAATATACAAAATCAAATATAAATATACAAAATAAAATAAAATAAAAATACATAAAAAAATATATAAATATAAGTGCAAAAATAAATACATAAACATATGAATAAATAAATATAAAATATTGAAATAATCATAAATGTTTGTGTTTAGACAACACTAATCAGATTTTTATCCAATTAATTAATCACTATTGTTAAATTAATAATAATTAATTGAATAATCAATTACTAAATAATTACTATCATTAAGTTATTAATAATAATTAATAATTAATAATTAATTACTTAATTTTTAATTAATTAATTAATTATTGATGCCTCGGCAATGACATTAATTAATAATTAATTTATAGTTAATTAATTACTATATTATTTAAATAGTAACAATTAGATATAATTAAATGTTTCACTAAGTTTATTTGCAAATTTTGACAAACAAATAAAATTGAGACGGAAATTGATATTGAAGAGACTCTCTAAGGTCCAATAATTTCGATAAACGATAAAATTCTGGCGAAAGAACAAATTATCGAGAGCAATAAATAAATAAATCTCAGACAGGAATCTAAAAAACGTTTAAAGAATTGAAAACGCAGAAATCAAGTCAAATGGAAAGCGGAGCAAGAAGGACCGTAAAAATTGTTAAGTAATTTGTAGCGAGTCACATACAAATTTTTTCTTACATTTTACACTGAGAGAAAAAAGTTTTCATTAAATTCACTGATTGAATGATTTTTGTCTTTTGATTTAAATTTATTTTTATTTTGAAAAATTAATAATTTGCGTAAACAATAATTTTCTAAGTGAATTCTAGAAAATTTCCTCTCTCGATTTTTCGCATAGTTTCTTTTTGGGAAAATAATTACTTGTTTGTAATTTTGAATTTATTTTGCTTACCTTTTCAGAATTCTGTACGATTATTTGCTTATCAATATTGTTGTAAGGCATACCTGTAACACAGTAAAAAAAAATTTCCATTAATTTTCTATTTATATGGAATTAAATTATTTTTTTAAATCTGCATATATTTAATAAACATATATTTAATAAACATACATTTAATTTTTTTATTTTATTTCTTTTCAATTTATTCAAAATAGTATTTTTTATTTATTTTATTAAAATAATTTTATCAGGATCATTTTTTTTTAATTTAGAATATAAATTAAGAGTCTATTGTTCAGACTTGTTCACATTCGGAAAAAAAAAACTAGTGAACCTTGCAATTCGTGATATCGTGCATAGCGAAAAGAGTGACTTTTATCAGCCTCCCCAATCTGTAAAGGTGCATTCGCGTACCAACAGTCTCTATCGAACCATTCAGATCGGAAAGTGTCTCATTGTTACAGTCAACAAAACGTTCTGTCCAGTTCACTACCAAACATTCGACTATTTCGGAGGGAAAGATTTTATCTCAAAACATATTGAATATAATTAATTTTTCCAACTTACATCTTGCTCTTAATTTCAAAAAAATGTGATTTCAGTTTGTTCTTTATCGTAAATTAATTACTCAAAATTAATTTTCAAATAGTGTAAAAATTCCATCATTTCAAAATGCTTCTCCAGAGCAAAATTAAGTGTCAAGTGTTAACATAAGAAAAACAAAACGAATCCAATTTTTTTGGAAAGAAAAATATACATTTGCTGCTAATAAAAATAAAACTGGTCCACTTGGTTCTGTTTGTGAATTATAATTTTTAATTTTACAACTAATAACTCTCGGAGAAAAAAAATATAAATACAAAGAATAATAAATGGAATAAAATATTTCGAATTTAAGAAAAAAATAATGTCGTGGGTACCGGGAAATTTGGCGCAATTTTGCACCGTTCATTCGAGAGTAACAGCATGTCAACCGGCAACGTATTTATTTCTCTCATTTATTGCACGTCTCCTTGGTTACTCACAGGATGGAAATAATTACGATGGATCAAGTATAACACCAAAGTCGTACTCAATACAATCGCACATCAGAAATCCATTTATTGTCAATAATAATTTATACACCCAAACAATTCCCAACGAATACCATTTCACTGAAACATATCCATTGGATCGCATTGGTGCACATCACGTAAATACCTTACCATATTTAATTCCACCTGGAATTTATAACAAAGTACAAGTCAAAAATAATCAAAAATCTCCAAAATCAAACATCATTCAACTCTATGGATCAAAATATTCGTATTCAACGCCAAAACATCTTTACCACTCGATACCAAATTATCAAATTTATTTTCCAACTCAACATTTGAAAAAATTGAAATCACCATCGATTTACGCTGGAGAATTTCCAAAAGGAAGGAGTACAAGTTTTTTTGATTTCTTTCCCTATTTGCAAAATGAAAGAACTTCCTCAATTTTGCCCTATCAGTATTATCAATTTTTCCCTGAGGATTTAAAGTCCAGTGGAATTGCAAGTTCGAACTTGAGAAATAAGAGATTGAAGATTGGAGATAATGATGATGATGATAATAATAATTTTTGGGGAAGAAATGATGAGGAATTTGATCGAGTCGAACCGTATTTGTCGTCGAATTATGATGAGGACAATTTTTGGTCACCAAGTAATGATCAGAAGGAGGAATCAGTGGCTCAAGCTGTTTTTCCTGAACCGTCTGGATTTGCTGCTAAGGAATATGATTTCATTATTGTCGGTGCAGGATCCGCGGGATGTGTTCTCGCTAATCGATTGTCTGAGATTCATCACTGGAGGGTAAAATTTATTTATTTTACTAAAGAAAATAAGTCTTTCATTTATTCATTTTACCGAAGAAAAAAATATTCTTTCATTTATTCATTTTACCGAAGAAAAAAAATATTATTTCATTTATTTCTTTCCTAAGTGATACACAGACACAGAAAAATGTTTTATTTGAATCAAATATAATTTACTTGAGATCAATAAAGGTATGTATTTGTCTCAGAATCGATTTGTTTCAAATAATAATTTTATTCAGCACAAATAAAAAATAAAATATTAATTTCCTCTATCAGGAAGTAAAAATTTCATTTGGATCAAATTCAGTTGAGAAAAATTCATTTTCTTGGGTGCGAGGAGAGAGAGGATTTTAAATCTAGAAGACAATATTGAAAAATTCCTTATTGACACTTAAATGGAATATGTGTTGAAAAATGTAAAAGATCGTTAAATTTCGCAATTGTGCATTTACAGTTTTTTTTCTCTCTCTTTTTTAAAGAGATATATATTTGCGCAAAGTAGCAGAAATTGTTTTATGTAAGTGTCATTTTTTTTCGAGTAAAAGTTGATATTTAAAAACTTTATTGAACAATGATTCAAAAATTAGACGATGCTCCATTATTTTATAATATTTTCTCATCCAAGAGCAATTAGACCCATTGTAAAAAATTTTATATCTTAATTTAACAGGTTCATCTTAAAACTTGCATCATGTACCTACTTTCACTAATAATTCAATACAAAATTTTCCAAAAGAAAAAAATTCATCATTTCGAATTAAAAATACAGATTATTTTTGTTATATTCATAAAACTTTCTTTAAGGGAAAATTTTGGAAACATTCTTTTTCATAAAGAATTACCGAACTTTTTTCTGATCTCATAGTGATTCACTGATTTTGATTTTAGTATTTTTTATGCGCAATTCCTATCAGTGGGGAATTTTTAGAAAGACGGATGATGCAAAATTACTTAATAATTTTTTTGAAACTGAAAATTATGAATTATTGTAAAATTTACAATATGCTTCATTATTATTTAATTGCTGGGAAAAAATTATTATCAGCGATACGGTAATTATCAATAATGTTCCAGAATAAAAAAAAATACCCCTCTGCAACTTAAAAAGTAATTATATTCAAGTGTGAAGAAAATATTCTTCACACTTGAATATAATTAGTCAACACTTTTGTGTTAATAGTTAATTAAAAAAGAATGAAACTTTGCAAAGTGAATGTTTAAAAAAAATGGGCTACGTATGAATAAATAAATAAAAACAATATGTTAACAATTTACTACCCTTTTTTATTTTACAGCCTGTTAATAATAACGGAAATGTTTAGAACCTATTATTACGTATTGCTATGGCTTATTATTTGAATAATTTCAGTAGATATATAAGTTCTTTTTATAAGGGCGTTTATTTCCTCTAAAACCACAATATTCGTACCTTATACTCTTTTTATAAACATTTACTTATCCATAGTTTTTTTGTTTCTTATTGATTTCCAAGATTAAGTAATTGCTTTATGACATAATTTTATTAATTTTACTTCTTAAGATCAATATTAATTATTTCACAAGCAAATTATTTGTCTCTTGGTCTTATACACTATTGACATGTGCGGCATTTCAGTTTCGTAACAATAAGAATTTAACATTAACAAATTTTACAGTTAACAAGAAGTGGAAGAATAAAAATTGCCTTGCGACAATTTTAGTAAAGGGGAAAAATATTTGCATAAAATGACTATTTTTTTTTCAAAACGTTTTTATGCATTTAATTTTTTTTCACTTGCGGACAATTTTCTAAAGAAAAAAATTTAATTTTGCTGATGTAAATAAGGCATAGTAACGCTTAAGAAATATTTCTGTGCGCTTTCTGATGGATTTACATCGAAATTATAATTTAACTTCAATTTATAATTTATTACTAAAATATACAATTTACGCAAAATGTAAAATTATTGCGAATTAATTTTTTTAGCGTAAGTTCTAAAAATAATGAAGAAGAGAAATATTTTACCAGAACTATTTTTTTCCTCTTTTTTTCCTCTTTTACGCAAAATGTAAAATTATTGCGAATTAATTATTTTAGCATAAGTTTTAAAAATAATGAAGAAGAGAAATATTTTACCAGAACAATTTTTTTTCTCGTCTTTAATTATTTGTCCAAATGCAATATTATATAAAAACAAATATAATTTCCAATTTGTCTGGGAATTAATTACGTAAAACTCATTGCGAGAATGATTGTCCGGTAAATTCGTATATTTGATCTAAAATAAGACCTTTAACTCTTAAACAGTATAAAACAAATACATCTGATAATATTTATATAACACTATTTTTATGGTCATTTAGGAGAGAGAGAGAGATGAATAAAAATTTGCTCCACGCGAGAGGATAAAGAAAGTGGAACGGAATTTAACTTTTTTCTTCGGTAAATTTAAGTTTTGACCACGCAATACATTGGAAATACAAATAATCCCCTGATTTTAAAAAGCGTGCATTGAAATTTGTTTTTAAAATCAAGAGAGAATATTTCTCAACATATACAAATATCTATATTATAATACGTAAACGTATTATATGCGCACGAATACATTGAAACTGATAATTTTTCAAGCAGTGTGAAAATCGCTCGAGCATTGGAGTTGTTTTTCTTCAATATATATTTATAGTAAAAGTTTGCATTAGGCCCACGTTATAAAGGAAACCACGCCCACAAGGAGAGATAATCGGTGAAAAAAAAAATTTCACGCAAATATTGTCGATATTATACGGTACACGGTATACGTATTATACAGATTGACTTGAAACAGTTTAAACGACATTCAAAGTATTGCCCCACCTTTATGCCATTTATACCCTGATACATACAGACATAACATTCTATCTTATTAGTCCTGAGTATTTCCTATTCTCTGAAGGCTGAAACCGATATAACATTCACCATAAGACAAAAGATAATTTGCATTATTGAAGGAAAACCAATTTTTTTTATTACTATCAATATCAATTGAATTATAATTGATTAATTTCACAAAGTATCAATCAATTGCACCAAAGGAATGATAATGATACAAATAGAAAATATTTTTATAACAATTTTTATTTTGCTTCAAGAGTTAATTAGTTTGATAGGAGACGGTTTTTTATATAACTGACCTTTCTCTTCAATTTTTTTTCGAAGGCCCAGTGGGAAATTGCCAAGGTTGATGATTGGATAAATAGTGGACCAATTTTTAGTGTCAAAAAATCAAAGAATTGAAAAAAATCGTAAATAAAAATTCACTCGAATAATTTTTGACCAAAATTACTTTTTAATGTCAAGATTATTCATTTTAATTTAACCCTTTGAAATTTTGTTTTTTTCTGAAAAAATAACGACTTCTACTTTACAGTAATAAAACTTTTCTAACAGGTATTTGTCAAGATAAATTTTTTTTCAACATTATTGAATTCATTATTAATTTTATCGCAACATAAGCGTGACTCTTGAAAAAAAAACCGAACACTACTAAACAGATCGTTATTATAATGGTAATAATAATAATTATTATTGTTATCTGGATTTACGAGAAAACCACAAGGTAACAATGAATGAAAGTTAATGAAGCTGAAATAGAATCAATTGAAATGTAACTGTATCGCACTATATTGAAAAGTGCAACTAATCAAAAGTAATTAACTGACAAAAAGAAAGTAATTAATGAAACACAAACACAAGACAATTCTCTATTTTTAAATAATGTAAACAATCATTTAGGAAGGAGAAAAAATTGTACTTATTCAGTGAATCAGATAATTATTTGTAATAATTATTGAAATTATGTGTAATAATTATTAATAATTTATATAATTATAAATAATTATGATTACGATAATATAATTATTAATAATAATTCATTTCTTTTCTTTCTTTATCAAAAAATTTACTTATTATGTAAATTACTTTTCCTTCCAAATAATTTATTTTCGGAAATTCTTTCAGGTCCTTTTACTAGAAGCTGGAATAGAAGAGCCAAAAGTAGCGGACGTCCCATCTTTTGCGGGTTTACTTCAGGGGAGCAATATTGACTGGATGTATCGCACACAACCAGAGAAAAAATCATGTCGTTCACGAATAAACCAAGGTTGCAATTGGGCACGAGGAAAAGTAATTATATACCAATTATTATTCACTAAACAATAATTTTCAATTTTATAACTTTTAAGATAAATTTAAATAATAGATATTTTTACCAAACTTACAAGTAAAACTAAATTTAGCATCACTTGAAGAATTTTTAAAGAAGAGCGCAACTATTTTCTTCTTATCCATCAATCGAATTTATTCAATTCTCACAAAATTCCTCTAAAACTTTATTTACTTTCGAAGATCTTTGTATCGGAGAACATTTGATATTAGAATTCCTCGATACACGTTTGGCATAAATTAGAATCCAACATTTATTTTTGTGACATAATTTGGCACTAAATTATAGTATGTTTCAACCTATAACGAAATTGTAGTTCCGGGTTTAGGAACCTCAATCGAAAAAAGAAAATAATTTTACAGGGAAAAAAATATCACTTTTTCTCTATTTCTATTTTTGTGCCAAGTAAAAAAATAATTGAACTAAAAATAACCTAGGAGAACAGTTACAAAACAATTTAATTTTCTAGAAAATCAGTGTGATATAATCTCAACGCCATTGATACTTATACAGCGTTCACTCCATCTCGTTTACGAGCGAGTTTTCATGCCGTCTAGGCGGGAATTTACTGAACTAATGGCGCGAAATTCAAATTTAATAAAGCAATAAATCGAATTACGAGTAAAAATAACTATTTAAAACTCGAGGTTTTGGTATTTTGGTTTCTACATTGGCGTCTTTGTTCAATTTTCAACCCGCTCTGAAGATTTTTTCGTTTTTTTCACAGGTAATGGGAGGATCAAGCACCCTGAACTACATGATATACATTAGAGGCAATTCTGAAGACTATGACACCTGGGCGAGTCTCGGAAATCCAGGTTGGAGTTACAAGGATGTCCTCTATTACTTCAAGAAATCGGAAGACAATGAAGACGAGGAAGTAAATGCTTTGTATTTCAGAATTTTCCAATTCAAACTTCTTTCACACAAATCAATCTTTCACACAATCCACAGAGCAAACAATTAACAAGCTAAAAAAACTATTTACAGATTGTCGAGAAGAATCCTCACTATCACGGAACGGGAGGCTACCAAACAGTGGAATGGTTCCCCTATACAGATCCAAACAATCAGATACTAATCAAAGCCTGGGAAGAAATTGGCTTCAACAACATTGACGCAAACGCCGACTCTCAACTTGGTGTTCTAAAATTGCAAAGTACATCGATTCATGGTCTACGACAAAGTACAAATGGCGCATTCATTCGACCGATAAGAAAAAAACGTTCAAATCTCATTATCGAGACACAAGCGCACGTGACGCGGGTAATTATCGATCAAAAAACAAAGGCAGCAACGGGTGTCGAGTACGTGGACACAGTGACTGGATTCACCAAAGTTGCTATCGCCAAAAAAGAAGTCATCCTATCAGCCGGTAGTATAAATTCACCAAAAATTCTCAAACTCTCGGGCATTGGACCCGTGGATGAACTCCAGAAACATGGAATCAAGATCATTTACGACTCACCAGTTGGATACAATCTACAGGATCATGTCACGATGGACGGATTGGTGATTGACATAAACAACAGATCGATGACAAATATCGAGCAAATGAAGAACGACGTTTATCAATTTTTAGAGACGCACAATGGACCCCTGGCGTCAACGGCAGCGGCCCAAGTTGGCGCATTCGTTCAAACCAAGTACGAAATCAGTTTCAAGGCACCTGACATTCAGTACACATTCGATGGTAACAATATTCGCGATTTCCTCTCAAATGACATGGCAGCTGAATTGAAAGCTACTCCCTTGGCCTATTACGACTCGATCAATGTGAAGCCAATTTTACTCTATCCAAGGAGTCGAGGTTTTATTCTATTGAACAACACGGATCCAATTTGGGGACCCCCGCTCATCTATCCGAGGCATTATACAGAAATGCCGGATTTGAATATTATGATTGAAGGAATTAGAATCGCTCAACGTTTGTTTGGAACGAATGTCTTTTTGGAACACGGTTGGCGAATGATTGACGTTCCTCTGAAACCATGTCGGCAGCATTCTTTCGACACTGATGAATATTGGGCTTGTATTCTGATGGAATTCACAGCAACGATATTCCATCCAACCAGTACATGTAAAATGGGACCTAGAGAGGATGAGGAAGCTGTTGTTGATCCGCGATTAAGAGTTTATGGTGTCAGCAAACTTCGCGTTGTTGATGCATCAATTATGCCAATAATTGTCCGTGGAAATACAAACGCACCGACGATCATGATTGCCGAGAAAGCGAGCGACATGATTAAGGAAGATTGGCACGGTAGTTGATAACAATAGGATCAATAATAATTAATTCATATATGTATGTAAATTATAAAATTATATGTTTAATCACGAATAAACGAAATGTTCATGGATGATAAATTTTTTTTTTGATTTTTGATAATAATGACACAGAAAAAAGGGAAAGAGTGTCTGCTAAAAATTATCAAGATGTAAAACAAAATACCGACGACAAAGAATTACGTTTATAAATTCCACAGTAATTATTTATACAAAAATGTTAAATAGTTATTTAGATTTAGATTTTTATACATATTAACTTAGCATGTGAATATAATAATTTATGAAAAATTAAAGGGAATAAATTGCACTACTTGTATATGAATACCTATAATACTGCTGGTCAATGTAAAAACCTAGTAAGTCGCATTTGCCATAAGGGCGAGCGTCCCTTAGCTTTGTTATTCGACTTTCGCCCTTATGGCAAATGCGACTTACTAGGTTTTTACTTTCGACAGCAGAATACTTATTATTTCCCATAGAGTATAAAAATGATTTAATTATAAAAATTACAATGATGATTAATTTAATATTTCTAATATTCTTGACTTTTTTTGCTTCATCTTAAAATACTTAGTTAATATGAGATGAAGGAAAAATAAAAAAAAATAAGAAAGAAAGAAAGAAATAAATAATAATAATAATAA
>JUFY01028359.1:0-12913 GCA_001855655.1 Leptopilina clavipes | reverse complement strand
AATTTGAATTAGTGACTCACTTTTTGCTTTCGAATTAGTTAAATTTTACTAATAAATTGTAAAAAAAAATTTTCTACTAATTTTCGAATTAGTTAAATTTTACTAATAAATAGTAAAAAAAAATTTTTCTACTAATTTTCGAATTAGTTAAATTTTACTAATAAATAGTAAAAAAAAAATTTTCCACTAATTTATTAGTAAATTTTACTAATAAATAGTAAAAAAAAAATTTTCCACTAATTTATTAGTAAATTTTACTAATAAATAGTAAAAAAAAAATTTTCTACTAATTTATTAGTAAATTTTAACTAATTCAAAAGCAAAAAGTGAGTCACTAATTCAAATTAGTTAAAATTTTTACTAATTTAAATTTAGTGAGTAATTTAAATTAATTTTTTATTAATTTTAAATAATTTAAATTAATTTTTAATTAATATAATTAATTTAAATTTACATTTACGTACCGGAAGTTATTTGGTTCGCCAACGTTCCAATTTTCGAAGGTTATTGGTCGGCCATTCGCCATCCAGAAAAAGGTTCCTTCCTCCCCCTGATCGGTACCGGATGTCCAAAAATGCTCGTGACCCAGTCCAAAATCTTTTATGTGCTTCTCTAGCCTGTCATTTTCCTCCTGCGAGGAAATACTCGCCAAATGCATTCCATGATATCGACAATATTGAGACGATCTGTACCAATTGGCCTAAAAACAAGAACAAAAAAAAGTTAATTGTTAATAACATTATTTATTTATTCCCTAACTTAAGAAAATTAAGATATTTTTCAGTCAGTTAAATTTTTACAACAGCAAATTTTTAGTAGTTCAAAATGTTTGTTTTTCTAGTAGAAAAATCAGTTTATAGTCAGGCATTCGGAATTTTTTTTTGCTGACAAAAAAAAACAGTGGTAAAAGTCAGCGATAGTCAGACATACCGAATTCTTGACAGTTTTTTCTTCGTATAAAAAATTCAGTAGAATCAGTCAGTGATAGTCAGACATACAAAATTCCAAAACAGTTTTTTCTCAGTAGTACAAAAAAACAGTAGAAAAAGACAATTTTAGTCAGACACAGAATTCTAATCAGTTTTTTTTTCAATTGTAAAAGAAGTAGAAAAATCCGTGATAGTCAGACATTCCGAATTGCAGACAGTATATTCTCAGTAGTAAAAAAAATAAAAAATAGTAGAAAAAGTCAATTTTAGTCAGACATTTTTCCCCTTCTTTTTTTTGCCTTTCTGCGAATTTGGTAAATTATCAAATTTCGTACTGAATTTTCTTCTTGAAAAGAGATTTTCATTTTTTATTAATTTTTCTTTACCTTTTTTGCTAAAACTTGTTCCGAAAGCTAGAGTTTCGAAAAAAAAAATAGATGAAAATCAATGGAAATAGAAAACAGAGTGAGAGAGAGTGTTCGAATTTTCCTGTTTGCTGAAAACTTCGCACCAGAAAGTTTTGCAACCAGAGACCAATGTTTCATCTCGAGTGGTCGCTCGAATCGTTTTGTGTCGTTGAAAAAGGGTGCAAAAATGCAACGCGACTCGGAAAGAATGTAAATAAAATGCCATAAATATGCGGCAGCTGCGATTGCATCACACGACACGTCCCATCACCAGTCTCTATTCTTCGAATTTTTTTCTTTTTTTTTTCATTTTAATTTTTTAAACCATCAATGCCCGTTATACTTTTACAATAATCCATCTTTACTTTTTTACATATATATATAAATAAATTCTCTTCTCGTTCTCCCAGAATTCTAAAATATATATAATAATTCAAATAAAAATTCTTCACAAAAAAATACCATTTTTCCTTTCCTATGTTCGGATATTGTATTTTATGCATTACTCTCAAAATGTTGAAAATTTAAATTGAAATATGAACCAATTTGTTGATTTTAATCATCTCTAGAATTTCATAACTGCCCATATTATACTGTTAAAACATTAATTAAACTGAAAACTAAAGATATTTATTAATGAGAATGATCAGAATAATTATAATATGAAAACTGGAATATCAATTAAAGTTCCACTGACTAACAGAAAGTTACAGGTGATAATTTCCAATATATACAGACGGATGAAAAAATTTATTTCCATTCAATAAATATAGATTACTTGACTATTATCAAAATGCAGATATTTATTTTAATCAAACAAATTATTTTTTATCTTTATTTTTATCTCTATTTTTTATCTCTATTTTTTATCTTAAATCTTAATTAGTATACAAATTTCAACTGTGATTGACCTTTTGCATTTAATTTTTAAAGTAGTTAAATTTTACTCATTGTAAAAAAATTTTACTTGTATTTAAATTTAGCAAACTTGCAAAAATCATAAATAATAATTTATGAGGGGAAAATGGAATTTTTAATTTTTGCCCTCAGAAAATATTCGTGGGAGAAAACAAAATCGTGAGTAAATATGCGCAAGATGTGTATATATATATATATAGTTTTAATGTGGAGCTTCTATCTTCGTATATCTTTGCAATAAATCCAGTTATTTGAGAATGCTTAAAAAATAAAACCTTACGAAGGGTGAAATTACGTTACGAGTTGTTGCACGCTATCGCAGTTTGTGTGTACCCCTTTTGCGTCTCTGCGATCCCGTGTGCACAAGGGAATACTCTCGAGTGCTTGTGTTCTTTATGCATTCTGAGGGCGACATATATAAATTTTATGGAAGCAATGTATAACCAAGGGTCGCTTTCAGTTAATTAAGACGCATAAATAAAACATCTCTATATATGTATTCCGAGAACATTGTATCAAAAAAAATTTTTTACCCCCCCCCTCAAAAAAAAATACAATCCAATCCAAAAAAAATACTTTTCCGTTCTCTAAATTTGAATTAGTTAAAGATGATTAATTTGATAGCAAACAGTCAGTTACTGATTTAAATAGTAATATTTCTACTAAACGTTTAGTTAAAACTAACCAATTATTGGTTAAATTCACTTTTAGTAAAATCGATAATTATTAGTTAAATTTACTTTTAGTAAAATAATTAAAATTTCTGATGAGTAATTCAATTAGTCAAATAGTCAAATTTGACTATTTTTCCCTTATTTTTCTAATAAAAATTAGTTATTTTTTAATAATTGATAAGACAATAAGTCAAGTAAGAATTTACTGCCAATTAGTTATTTTTAACTAATTTAGAGAGAGAAAGATAGAGAGAGAGAGCTTTTTTTCTTTTCTTCAAATCGGAAATATATTTTTCACCATTCTCAATTTGTACTACGTATAGAAATATGAAAATTTATCGTACTTTTCAAATAATATTAGAAAAAAGGAATTTTTTTCGTGACAGAAATGCTTATCATGCTTATATCAGAAACTTTGGTGAAGTATAGAAATTATTGAAGCGTAACGCAGAGAATGACAAACGTGATTTCATAAGAAACCATGAGGGAATATGATTCATGTCTCTCGTTAAGGATTTCCATGCAAAATACGCTCAAATGAGGGTGAATCGAGGAAATTGTAGAGAGAGAGAGAGAGAAATTGTAGGAAGCAAGGAGAAAGAGGAAAGGAGAGAGAGAGAGAGAGAGAGAGAGAGAGAGAGAGAGAGAGAGAGAGAGAGAGAGAGAGAGGTAAAGCTTTCTCCACGTGAATCCTCTTACGAGATCAAGAAGAGGAGCCGTCATACATTGTGCAAATCCCTTTACACCACTGCTTCCATCTCTCATCGATGAGTTTTCATCGAAGGCAGTTAAAATTTCATCGTTCGAGTAATATGAAAAATTGGAAATTTAATTGGAAATTGGTAATTTAATTTTTTCTATTTTGTTTTCATCTAGAAACTGTTCACAAATTTTAATTAGTTATTTTTTATCACACTTTTCTGTATTTACTTTAAAAGAAAACAGTTGATAATTTGA
The DNA here is from genome assembly GCA_001855655.1 of Leptopilina clavipes. Classification (NCBI taxonomy): domain Eukaryota; kingdom Metazoa; phylum Arthropoda; class Insecta; order Hymenoptera; family Figitidae; genus Leptopilina; species Leptopilina clavipes. The sequence continues at coordinate 9,028 of JUFY01028359.1, read as the reverse complement.
ATCGTGAAAGACTATTATTTTTATTGAATTTATTTAGTGGAACGAGTCAGTATTGGTCAGACATACCTAATTTAAGGCAAATTTTTCACAGTAGTAAAAAAAAATAGTAGAATCAGTCAGTGATAGTCAGACATACAAAATTTTAAAACAGGTTTTTCTCAGTAGTACAAAAAAATAGTAGAAAAAGTCAATTTTAGTCAGACACCATTTTATTCAGTTTTTTTCAGTTGTAAAAAAAGTAGAAAAAGTCAGTGATTAGTAGACATAACGAATTCTAGACAGTTTTTTCTTAATAGAAAAAATTAAGTAGAACAAGTCAGTAATAGTCAGACATATTGAAAGTAGAAAGAATACAGTAGAAAAAATACAGTAGATTCAGTCAGTGATAGTCAGACATACAAAATTTTAAAACAGGTTTTTCTCAGTAGTACAAAAAAACAGTAGAAAAAGTCAATTTTAGTCAGACACAGAATTTTGTTTAATTTTTTTTCAGTTTAAAAGAAAGGAGAAAAAGTCAGTAATAGTCTGACATTCCGAATTGCAGACAGTATATTCTCAGTAGAAAAAATTCAGTAGAACAAGTCAGTGGTAGTCAGACATATTGAAAAGTTGGCAGGTTTTTCTCAGTAGAAAAAATTAAGTAGAACAAGTCAGTGATAGTCAGACAGACCAAATTATTGACAATTTTTTCCCAGTTAATTCTCATTAGTAAGAAAACAGTAGAAAGAGGCAGTTTTAGTCAGACATTCCAATTACTTATACTATTATCAGTAGTACAAATCCGTTTCAGTCAGACTATGGTATTTTTCTATTTTTCCGTTTTTTCACAAGTACTAAAAACCGTTTACGGTCGGATCAATTTTTTTTTTTTTATTTTTTTTTTTTTGGTAAATTTACATCAGTAGCAAAGTTATTTTCGGTCAAACGTTTTTTAATCTTAAAAATTCGCTCAGTGATAATTTTTTTTTATTTTTGTCAACTTTTTTTATACTTATCTATTTTTATACAGAATTAGTTTCAGTAGAAAAACCTTTCAGTACAATAGTTTTCTATTGTACTGAAAGGTTTTCTTTTATTTCAGGTCAATTTGAAAAAAATTTCACCAGAATAAAATTGAGTTATAAATTTTTCTTTGTTGCTACGATTATATATTATATATGACGAAAAAAATTGAGGTGACTTACAAATGGAAGAAGGAGTGTAAAATTTTTACGGTCCATTTTTTAGGGATCGAAATGTAATGATGATTTTGTGGCTTTTGAATCTGTAAAAGTGTTCTCGTAAGAGGAGAGGGGAAAAGGTTTTAAAAGTGAAGATAGTTGTAAAAATTGACTGATTTTCATTATTTTACTTTCCCATTTTTTATGGATTTTTTTTTTATGAACCAAGATTCACCGAGACGAACATAGTCTGACTTTTAAGTTATGAGCTCTAAAAAGTGTAATAAAGACCGTACGGCCTTTGTAGGACAGCAGATAAATCCAGCGAAGCGACAGTTCGCTTACCTTGAAGAAGATCCCCAGGTAATATCGTTTCTCGCCTAGTTTCAAAAGCGGCATCGTCCATCTCGAGACTGCCAAGTTACCCACATTCTCATCCACACAATTTGGACACTCGTCTGAAAAAAAACAAATTTTTTTATTTATCTTTAATTTTTTATTTTATTTTATTTATTTTTTTTTTTGCAAATTAATATTCGATTCTTGTATTTTTCAATATTTTCCTACTCTTTAAATCTGAATCAGTAATTTATATTTACGTTTCGGCAAAATATACCCATAAAAAATCTTTTTTATTCATTCTGATGCATTACACAACCTTGAAATTAAATTTTTATTGAATAATAAAGAATGAACTTTAACAAAAAAAAATGAATAAATCGGATTGAAAATTATATTCTCAGTGTATGGAAAGAGGACAAGAGTTACATATCATTATATACAAGATTCTAAATATGCAATCATCTTGTTATATTTATGTTTTATTTTCTCATCCTCTCTGATGATAATTTAAACGTCTGATGATTGGATGATTACCAATTAGTGACATAAGATTTATAACTGTACGCGCAAAATTTTTATAGCACTCACTAATTTCGAAATCTATTGAGAAAGACATTTAAATTAACGTCAATTTTCGTTTTTTTCTCTCTTTCTCTCCTTAATGAAAATATTACCACTAAAGTGTTTTTATTTCACAATATATATGTGTCTTCAGTCCAATTACGTTATTTTAACACCTGACAATATCTGCAAAAAAATTTATTAATAGAAGTAAAAAAAAAATTCAATTTAATGTTGGAGAGTCAAATAAAAATAATTGATTACTTCGAAACTTCAGAGTAGAAAAATCCATGTTTGGCAAGACATTCGTAATTTATTACATTTTTTACAAAGTATTAATTTATATAATAATAATTATAAATAATATCCTTTTTTTAATATTTCGACATTCGTAATTTATTACATTTTTTACAAAGTATTAATTTATATAATAATAATTATAAATAATATCCTTTTTTTTAATATTTCGAAGTTTTCGAGGAATAATACGAAAAATTTTCTGACAAAGGAAATAAAAAATGTACATTTTATATAAAAAAAAAAAAAATGTGGGAAAAAACTAAGTAAGATTTGGTTATAAAAATTTATGGAACGTTCAGAATTTTTTTTTCGTTTTTGATCTAAAAAGCTTTTTTCCGAACTTTTCAAAAAGGTTTTCGATATTATTAGATAGTGCCACCATTTCGTAACTGATGTTTACTAAATTTTTATGGAATTTTTATCACCTCATATATTCATTCATTGTGATGGGCCTCCTCTCATATATAGGACATAAAGTGAAACTTTAATGCGATTAAATAATAAAATCATCAACTATTTTTACACTCGACACTTTCATTTTATATTATTCCATAATAAATTTTTTTTTATTTTTTAAATTCTTGAAATCATGAAGTTTTTTTAATTTTAATATATTGTGATAATAGTAATTTAATTGTAACTTGTAATAGTAATTGTTCGAAATGTAATAATTTCATAGAAAAGTAAAATTTCCATAAATTTTCCTTTTTAAAGAATAAATGTAATTTTGATAAAAAGATTTGAAACTTATTTTTAGAAACGGTAAATTTGTGTTTGTGAGAAATTGAGTAAACTGCTAAATAGATTAACTGAACCACGATGGAAATTGGATCGTGGACACCTAGCTTTCCGTTTGTTACTTAGCAGTTGGTTAGATAGCCTCGATTGTAATGAACGTCGAGAGAACTGTTTAGTTTCGTAACGTGATAATAGATGTTGACATTCAAAAGGACCTCACATTCATTGCATAACCAAAATGCGGAAATACTTCTGCATAATTACTTTCATAATCAAAGAGAAATGTCCCACCATTCACGATAATAAATTAATAATTAATTCTCTAACAAAATTTTATTAATTAACTTTTTATTTAAATTTTCTTCCAAAAGAAAACAATTTTTATTCTATACAATTGAATTTATTTTGAAAATTTAAATTTTTTTTAATTAAGACTGAAAAACAAAATTTATTTTATTCAAATAATATGAATTACTTGATTATATCAAATAATTATTTGTATCAAATAAATTTTCCATTAGTTAATTGAATTGGCATTTGATTTAAATTTTAAATACAGAAAATACAATTTAATTCAATTACAATTTATTTGATCTAAATTAAAATTTTTTGGTTCAATGGTTCAATTTGATAATGGACAATAAGTGATTGTTACATAATTTAAATAAAACAAATTTTTTTCATTGTTGTTTCTTTTTTGTAAAATCTTTTTTTTTTTCTTTAGAAACATTTATCATGAAAAATAAAGCAAAGCAGAAAAAAGTGAAATTAAATATTGATCATTTTGTTTGGCTAAATTGGTCCTTAATCTCTCGTTTAATAAATAATCAACTGGTGGAAAATGAAAACAGAAATGTTTAAACTTTTTTCACGGCGGTTGTATTTTGTATAAGATTTTCAGTGGAAAAAAAGGGGAGAATAAAGAGAGAGAGAGAAAAAAAACCGGTATATAGTGAGTGAAGTGAATTTAAAATTTAACGAGGTGATGGGAGTGTTACGCAAGTTATTTTTACAGCAGGAAATATCATGAAACTGTAATCAGTAGTATCACCGTAAGAGCTATCGATTGAACGTTTATTTATTTGTTCAGATATACAAACACGTATCAGTTGAAGTTTCTTATTGAATGTCTTGCACTTTAGGTCCACGAAAGGTCTTTTATATACCTTCAACCTTTTCTTTACATCCACAAGAAAAAAAAAGACCGTTTAATTTTCTAAAAGTCTTCACTAGAATTTTTCCTTTACCTTTGTAAATAATAGCAAAAGATTTTTTTTCCTTTACATCCGTATTTTTTGCAAATAAATAACCATAAAAGTACCATTTAATTGACTCGAGTAAAAATTTATCCACGGAAATATATTTGAAAAAGAAATTATAAACAAAAAATTTGTAAATCAAAGTGAAAAATAAATCGATGAAAATAAATATTTAACAGGGAAAAAAAATTGTAGGGGAAGAAAATTGTAATCAATGTGAAAATTAATCTATAGAAATTTGAAATAAAATAAACATTTGAAAAAAAGAATAAATTGTAAAGTAAAAAAAAATTCTAATCAAAATAATTATAGATAAATAATATTTATTTTTATTTATTATTTACTTGAATACAATTTTTTTTACTATACAATTTTTTTTCTCCAAAAATGTTTATTTCTAACGATTAATTTTCACTTGATAGAAAATTTTTTTTATCTTAAAGAGAAAAATAAGAAGAAAGGTAAAAAAATATAAGGCAATCAAGATTAAATCTAACGAAGAAGATAAATTGACATATAAAATGGGACAATAAAAAATTGAAGAAAAGCGAAAGTGGAAAATTATGAATAAGAAAAATATTAACATAATCTTGAATAAAATGTTACGTCCTTACGTATCATTGAAATGTTGGAATAATTTTCTGCGAAGGAATTCTGAATCAACATTATATGAGGGGAGATTATTTTTTTCTTCTCCAAATGACATTCGTCGAGTGTGTTCATTCGCAATATATCATCTGTCCATCGGTGCAGAGTATAACTGTTCGATTGTTAAATACATTGGCACAGCTTTATACGAGAACGTTATATACTATATGCAATACAATTATTTAACATGCCATTGCAGTAATAGTAAATTCCTCATATTGAAATCCAGATTAGATTTCTATCATTTACCCTAGCTGCACCTGCACTTGAAATGTACAATGGATTGGAATTCAGTCAAATATATATTCGTGTCTGTAAATAACGAGTTCCACCTTTATAACCGTGTACAATTCTACATTCGTTATATGTATATTTCACAATTTATACGATCGCAATTTATGTTATTTCATAAACTTAGAAATTTTATTTACTGCCACGGTGATATCACGCTTTATTTTTCATTTCAGCAAAATTTTTTTGATTTTCATATAATAATTCTTTTTTTATTCCTCGAAAAAAGGAAACTTGGCCTTTCTTTTTCTCGTATTGGAATTAAAATATTGAAAAATGTAGGAAAGAATGATGAAAATAAACTGAAAGAAATTTTTATGTTTCAATAAATGAATGTTTTAGAATTTATAAATAATTGGTAAATAATTGGTAATATTTGTATATATTAGTATATTAGAACCAATGAATAATTTTGAATCAAAAAAAATAATAATTTACTTCTTGTGTCAGAATCCCTTCATCTTTCGATTTTGAAATCATTTTCAATTAAAATATTCCACACATTCAGATTTTTCTTTTCTTTTAATTAAATTATTCAATTTTTTATTTATTCGAGGAAATGCAAAGAAGAGAAGAAACAATTTCAAGATATTAAGAATTCGCTGAATTCAATTTACAATTGAAATTCAATTCCTTGGAAGAAATTGACAACTTTATGGGACAACTTTCCTTTTTTACAAAATTGAAAATTTTTTTCAATTTAAATTATTCGATTTTTTTTATCCTTGGAAGAAATGGAAAATATCAAGAATAAATTTGAGACATTAAAAAATCGCTAAATTTAATTCACAATATTGAAATTCAAATGAATGAAATTGAAAAGTTCTTGCTCGATATGTAATTAAGAAAATTGAAAATTGAACTTGAAATTAATAAATAAATTAATAAAAATAAATTTTCATTGATTGAGATTGACAAAAAAAAAATTGAAAAAAATAAAAAATTGAATAAATATTCAGTGAGTAATTGCAGAAATAAATGAAAATTATCCAATAAAGTTTATTTACAGTACAAATAAAATTATAAATATTTTCAGCAAATAGAAAAAATATAGAGATTGTTGTAAAAGCGGAATATTTACCGTATAAATTGAACAACAAGGCCAATGCATACTAATGCGACAATCAAAGCTTAATCTAATTGCGACGCATACAAACGCATTCAAACCTCTCCCACTTATCCTCTCTCTCTCTCTCTCTCCCTTCAAGCTTTGACCATCAAACTTCAGTCACCGCATGTTATACACATGTAGATTTCACTCAAACCGAGCATAACGACGAATCAGTTCGCGGAAAACGAGAAAATCGTCGTTTCATCTAAACTGGGAATAGATTTTACTGCTTTTTCTCTCGGATCGGAAACGAGACCAGTCACTGGCTGGAATTGACGTGAAATCGGAAGCGGAAGTGCACTCGTCTTGGGATAATCGTCCGATGGGAACGAACCGGCTGCTGTTCTACCGGAAATGTCCAGTCTCGAAAAATCAGGAAAATAGTGCCCAGGGATATACACGAAACTCGTATACAGACAGAGACAGAAAATAGACGTCTTCAGTCACGAAATCAATTTCACATATTTTTTTTTTTTTTTTTAATTTCGTTTCACAGTCACTTATTTACTCTTGGAACGATTTTTTTTTAACTATAAGGGAAAATGAAATCAATAAATGAAAAAAAAATTAGTGATTTTGATAAAATTAACAAATTGAAAAATAATATTATCTTGATTGATTAATAATCGAAAAAAAAATTACTGACGAAAAAAGTGGATCAATTAAAAAATAATTATTAACTGATATAATAGAAATTTCAGTTTCGACGAAGATATATGTATATTGAAAGTGATATTCAAATAATATAACAAGTTACGAACTCATTGAGAGAAATTTATGCAAACTCTGCTCGCCGGTAACTTTCTCCGATTAAAAATTATTACTTTTATAAATTCTATTTGAGAAAGAGAATATTTATTTTAAATGCGTGAGAAAAAAAGGTGAAGTTGAATTTTTAGCGAAAATTTCTATTCAAATAATACATGATTAAGCAAATAAATTTAATGCGGGGGAAATTATTTTCAATTAATTTCATTAAATAAATTAATTCGTTCCATTTACTTATTCATTTACTTCTTCACTTATTTTTTCATTTATTTTTTTATTTTCATTTAATTTTTTCTTTACTTTTTTCTTTATTACTTACAATTTACATTTTTATTATACTTACTTATTTTTTTACTTACTTATTTATTTACTTTTACTTTTTTCTTTACTTTTTTCTTTACTTTTTCATTTACTGTTATTTTTTTCTTTATTTACATTTAAATTTTTATTTACTTATTATTTTTCTTTTACAGTTACTTTTTCTTTACTTTTCCATTTATTTAAATTTACATTTTTTATTTACTTATATACAGCAAACATTTAGAAATTTTTCACTATTAATTTTCTATCCAACTTGTTTAGTAGATTGAGATAACATCGTCAGACAAATAATTTCAATCTCACAGTGGAAATTTCCATAAAATGCAAGAGTTAAAATCTAACTGCGAATTTCATAATAATATTAATTTTAAATCTCATTCACTGCATAAAGTAAAAAATCGAAAAAAATGGTTAATTAAAAGATAAAATAAAATTATCAATAATTATTCAAATATTATTATTTTTTATTGTAAATATTACAGTTAATTGTGATTAATTATTATCAATTACATTTTAATAATTTGAAATCAATAGTCTGTTTATTTTAGTTTTTTTTTATAAATAAAATTTACCGTACATATTAAATTAAATTAATTTATGTTAATTAATTATTTTATGTTAATTTTTCCTACATAAACGTCAAATTTCATATCTGAATTGGCTAACAATAATGTGAAGGATTTAAATTAATTAGTGAACAATATAGAATTACTTAATTAGCATCCGATAACTTTCATTGTTATTTTTACGAAATTACTTTACATGCATAATGTAATATAAATTTTCAAATTAAGTTGAAAGTTTGTCGAGAACGCTAATTGGAGGGAATAAAAAAAAAATGAAGAAAAAAACTTGTACCCAGTTAATAATAAAGTTGTCAGGTCAAGTTGTCGACTTAAAATATCTTTATACGATTATTATAAAGTCAAAGTGAGTGAAAAAAACCAGACTAAAGTGTTTCAACCTGTCACCAGCTTATATGATTTCTTTTTTTATAAAATAGAACTAAAAATAAATCTTTGAATTCATAAAATATCGATTCACTCTGAGTTGTAAAAAAAACAACCTTCTTCGACTTTTCATACTTTATAATTTTTTTTTTCTTTGTAATAACTGAATTAATTCCAAAATTTCTTTAAGGTCAGTCACAAATTATTTTATCAATTATTTTTTTTTTGCTAGGAAAATGAATAACTATATTATTATTATTATTATTATTATTTTATTATTATTATTATTATTATTATTATTATTATTATTATTATTATAATTATTACTATTATTATTAATATTATTTTTATTAATTGTTTTATTATTTATTAATTTTTCTATTATTTATTATTCCTTCAATTGATTTTTATAAAAAAAAAAATTCTAGGAAAATTCCAAATTAAGAATCTCGGCATTTCTAATGGTATTTTTCTAATGAAAATATTTTAACAAGTATAATATGAGAGATATTGTGTTAATTTGAGAAAATATAGTTCAAACAGTGAATTCTCAAGACGCATATTTTACATAACTTTGAA
>JUFY01028357.1:0-36363 GCA_001855655.1 Leptopilina clavipes | reverse complement strand
AATATTCATAATTTCTTTTTCTTTGATAAACAGGGGGCATATTCTTGAAGAGGCCGGATGTGGGCCCTTGCAATTACAGCAGACGACTGGTCTAAGCTTGTTATGGCATTCTCTGGATTCGTGCGATTCCAAACAGAATTCACACCTGAAATATCTAGACCTGCACTGTGACTCTACATGTCTGAATCTCTGACACTTAAAACAATGTACTGGACGGGGTATTATTGGAATGACCGTAAACTCGAAACTGGTGATCAGTATTGTTTTTGGAAGAGAAGGGCCTAAATAGGTCAACTCAATTGTTTCCAGCATATGGTTGTCGAACGTGACTCGCCGCTTGATTGATATTAGATTATTAAGAGCCTCCTCATTGAGTCTATCTGCGATGTTTTGGGCCGAGAGCGAACAATCGACCTCCCTTACCAAGCCTTTAATAAATTTAAGAGAGTTTGGAATATATGTCCTATATTTTTTTTCGAAGATAATTGGAGAGGCTAACAGAGTGTTAGCATCTTCCAATTTGTCGCAGGTGATCTTAACCCTGTTGATTCCGCTTCTTTGAATCAATCTGTTACCCCCAATAATGCTATCAATCAAGTCAGCAATCGCTATAGGATTGAGTTTACCTATATTCAGGGATTGATTCATGCTCTCCATCAAGACTATGTAAGGAGGTCTAGAAGTTAGAGCGAAAAGGGGTGATGGAGGATTGAGAGGGTTGTTCCAGATGAGAAACTCCTCAGTGTACAAAATCTGTTCAGGATCATTAGTACTTAAGTTCTGAATTTGTCTACCATGTTGTCCTTGTGCCATGATGAGACCGGAAAACAGTCTAATATCCGATGTGATTAGCGATAAGGAATCAACAGATAACGAAGATATACTATTCAAATCCGTATCAGTAGAAACAGGAGTTACCGGTTCTCTGGCTGACTTTTCTCGATCAAAATTCATAAATCACTTTTAAATTAAGACCTGAAAAGAAAAATTTATTTTCTCTCGGCGAAAGATATCATAAAATTCTGAATAAATCAGGAAATTCGGAAATAGTATTAATGTGTCTATTTAGACCTCTGAGTGATTGTCATCTCGTAATTTTTCATTCAACAAATCGACAACAACAAACTTAATCATAACATTGAGTCATTGTAATAGAATAAACCTACTCCATTCAGATTATATTTCCTTTACAACGTACGAATTTCTAAATATGTTTTATATTCAGATTTATATTACATTTGTTAATACAATATATTAATCAATTTATTACTCTCAATTTAGTTTATAAGAACAGGTGTTGATAATTTAACAGTAATTCATTTTAAAACCAGAATTCCTTCAAATCAGTAAACTATAAATTCTTAATTCATAATAAAGAGGGATCGAGATACTTTCTTAATGCAAATAATTAAGTTATAAGCCAAACAAATTTTCAAAATGCAAACCTGTGAACATCAATACTACCTTCACTGCTTCTTATTCTAAAACTTTATACCGATTCTACTCTCGTACTTATGATCAATTTCAAATTAAAGGAAAGAAAGGAAGATAGGAAGCGTCTATTTTGTCATGCCACGTGCTCGAAGCGTTTTTCTCGTGCATTTTCATATAAGCACACCAAGCATTCCCTAGTCTGGTATTCAATCTTTGTAGCAATAATGAAAGATCTTACTTTTTGTTCTGATGTCCTCGGGGAAATATTTCGTCTCCCAACAACCAACATTTAGTCTAATTTCCTTCTCCAGTAGGTTATCCAAAAAGTATTTAGTGTGGGATCAAATTTTAAACTTGGATTAAAAGTTGTATTTTGTAGACCTCTTTGTAATTGTAAACTTATTTTAGACTTGTGTGTTCCAACATTCTGACTTCTGATAACATTATTACTAATTTTTAAAATTCCATTTCAAACTATTTACTGATTAGTTAATTATATTTATTGGCGCGTTAAAATACGCGTCTGGTTACTTTGAAAGCTTAGAACGGACCCTTAAATCAAAATAAAACTATACTTTCTGTCCATTCTGTCATTTTCCATTGTATTTCTTCTCGACGAATCACGAATCAGATTTCCATTATAGAAAAATAAAGAACTGATTGGTCAAAACAAAAATCTTACCACTGAAATAGATTTAAAATCTACTCTACAATAATTAAATTATAGATATTAATTTCTTTATTTATTTAATAAATTTATTCAATAACAAATTATATAAAAATACAATATTTATACAGAATATACATATATATCTTCGACAAGTCATTATAGTTAAAAGATACAAGAAAAACCCCAACATAAAATATGTAAAATTATTATTCCTACGAAGGTAAATAATTGAGTAAAGAATTATTATTAAAACTAATAGTTCTTTAAAATTTTTATATATTATCATGGGATATAAATTCAAACGTTACCATAACACCTTTAAAGTTATATAGAGCATTTGCAGTAGATATAATTTTTTTTTTTTGGCTTTTCTATTTTCTGTAATCATTTTTACTTTCTTTCATAAAATAAAAGAAAAAAAAATTACAACTTGGAACGAATTGCTTCGATTTTATTATGAGCACGTTTCTGCAAATCGGGAAGCTTCATTGCCAATCCCATATTTCCTTGAATTTTTATTTTCCCTTGGAAAAATGCCTTTTGAGGATTCAATTTTCCCGATATAAAATCAACAACATCCGTGTCACTAATTGTAAATATAACGTCGGGTTTAACTTTGCTGTTGTATTCAATTTTTCCTTTTCCAACTTTTGCATTGATAACCCAATAACCTTCAGCACCACCCGGACCATTGGTTACTTTCAATCCGTAAATTCCACGAACACCTTCAATGAAACCTTCAGTGTCCTCTTGCATTGCCACTTCGAGAGCTTGCAAAAGTGTGTAAGCTTTAAACTTCGATGGATCAGATGCGGATGATACATTGTTTCCTTTGACAGATTGAGGGAAACCGAGACGATAAAGTGCCACGACAACAGCACCACCAAGGCCAATATTATGCTGTAATGCAAGTTTTGCCCCCTGTACTTGTCTTTTACCGGCTTGTCCTCTCAATTGCCAACAGAGTTCAGAACATTGTGCCAAGCCCGTTGCACCAAGAGGATGTCCTTTTGAAATTAAACCACCGCTAGGATTCACCACATATTTACCGCCGTAAGTATTATTTCCAGAATCAACAAGTTCTCCACCTTTGCCAGGAGGGCAAAGTCCAAGAGCTTCATAAGTAATCAATTCATTCGTTGAGAAGCAATCGTGTAATTCCACAACTTGAACATCAGAAGGTCTGTATGCGCTATTTGAAAAAAGTTTGTCAGCCGCGTTTTTTGTCATATCGTAACTGAAAAAAATTTACAAATTTACAAATGGTTTATAAATTAATAATAAAAATTCTTTTTGTCAAAATTTTTCCATTAAACCTACCCAACTACTTTAATGCTATTTCTCTCTTCGAAAGTGGACGGTAAATCGGTGGACATTTCCATTCCTACAATTTCCACAGCTTGCGATTGAAGATTATGTTTTTTGACATATTCTTCATTGGCTAAAATTACAGCAGCAGAGCCATCGGACGTTGGGCAACATTGTAATTTTGTGAGTGGTCCAAAGACCTTTGGAGAATTCATAATTTGTTCCAAAGTGTATTTATCTTGAAACTGTGAATACGGATTATTTATGGAATGTAAATGATTCTTGTAGGCGATTTTAGCAAAATGCTCTGGTTTTGTGCCGTATCTCTTCATGTGTTCAATGCCAGCGTTACCAAATAATTGAGCAGCCATTGGACTATCATTGATTCCTTAAAATATAAGACAGAAATAATTAAATTAGTCTGGAAATTAAAAATAAAGTAATTTAATAATTTTAATAATTAAAAAAAAAATAAAAACAAACCTGCTATATCAGCCATAACAGTGACGTGCTTATCAAGGGGATTTGTACGATCGAAATATTTTGAAGATAATGATCCACGTTCCATTTTCTCGAAGCCAAGTGCTAAAACACAGTCTGCATTACCGCTCTCGATAATTTGTTTTGCCATCATTAATGCCGTCGATCCAGTTGAACAATTATTATTGACATTGTAAATAGGACAACCGGTTAAACCAACTTCATAAAGTGCTCTTTGACCACAAGTTGAATCACCGTAAACATAACCAACGCATGCAGCTTTAACATCCTTATATGAAATACGAGCATCATCTAGGGCCTTTAAAGTCGCTTCTTTTCCCATAATATTGTAATCAAAATTATCTCTTCTGCCTGGTTTCTCAAATTTCGTCATACCCACTCCGACGACATAAACTTTCTGTTTTTGAGCCATTTTAAAAAAAATCTGAAACATATATATTATAGGTATTTTAATAATTGAGTATTATAAATTATGAGAAAAATTGATTAACTCATTAAAAAGATAATTTTTTTCGAAAACAAAATTAAAACAACAAATAATCTTTACATTGATGTCAAAATGACTTTCCTTATCTGTTAATATTTATTTTTACATTTATGATTTGATTATTACATTGGAATTACAATTTTTAAATTCATTTTCTTCAATTGTTGGCAAAAATTTACCTTCTTGTATCAATTTATCTCAGAAATGACATACATACCTAGCAGAATTTTTCATTCTACTTTGATAAATTTCTTAAGGTTCAAAGGTCGTAAACAACTTTCACTAATGCGAAAATTTCGCAAAAAAAAATCTCCCAAGGGAATAATTGAATCCATAATTAAAAATCTTTTTTTTTAAATAATTACAATAAATTTTTATATAATAAAAAATAATATTAAGATAAAATAGTGAAGTAATGAAATAAAAAACAATTAAAGTGTAATTGAAGAATTTATTCTTTATATTGCCACGATATGAAATTTTTGAATTCGTTTTCTTTATGCAAAAAAAAGGTGTTTTCGATGAGCAAAAAAATGCAAGTGAAATCGAATTTCAATTTAGAAATGAAAGGTAAATATCCTGTCTTATGTGACTACTTACTTGTATATATCTAAATATATGAAACAGTGTTGATGTAATAGCTTCAAAAATAAGACGTCGATAAATAAAAAAGAAATATATTTAGTACAATTAGATATTAATTATTTAAATGAATACTATACATGCAGCAAGAGACTTCGATACAATAATGTCAAGAAATGTCACATTATCAGTCAATAAAACAAAAAAAATAATTATACTTTGAACTCAATGATGATATGGCTGTATTTTCACGTAACAGAACATATTTTATCTATTTCAACGGATAAAACAAATAACAGAGCGACTCCTTTCACGGATTATTCAATTTCAAGGCTCATTTTTTAAAAAAGATAAATAATAAATTAATTTTTCTTTATAAATTTCCCATTAATAAGACAAAAATTCCTATAATTTATAAATATAAAATTGCCTAGTTATTTTATTATTGAAAGAAAAATAGCGGATATAAAAACGAATTAAATTTTTTATTTTAATTAAATTAAAAGTCGTTTTATCGAATGTTGGAAATTTTTAAAAATATCAACGGGTTTGTTTTCATAATAGTTAAAGTTTTTCTTTCTTTTGAATGACAGTTGAAAGTTATAAGTAATAAGTGAAATCAAGAGTACGAACTTTCTTCAGTTTGAATTTTGATTTTAATTCGAGAAGATTATGTTTTCAATTAATTGCAAAATTAAATTGCTTTTATACACAAGAAAAGAGTCTTATTTTGTATATTAATTGTTCATAGTTATTATTAGATATTTTCAACATAAAACAAAGATTATCAGTGAACAAAAATTTCGACAAAACAAAGAATTTTAATAGACGTAATTATTCCTGGCTCATCTTATTGTTTCCACGTTTAAGAAAATAAACTACGTTGTGAGTATATTTTTGACTTTTCTTTGATATGATGTATATTTTATACCTATTACATTTTTGGAAAGGAGAATAAGACACGGGTTTTAAATTTTGTAAACTTGTTGCAAAGGAAAGAGATTTTTAGAAAGAAAAGATTATAAAAAAAAATTTCGTCTAAAATTAAATTTATGTTATTTAAGGAATGTCTTTGAATTTTTGGGACATACTGTATAGAATGAAATACCATCCCACCCAGGGACATTTCTAATATGTTTTTTGAACAAATAAAGCATTCTATATAATCCTATACTGGACTGCGAGCTTTTAAAGCACATCATGTTTTTCGTTCCAAGTTTAGACACAAAGAAATAGCTGGGTTTAAAAGGAGTTCGTTGCCTTTCTGCAATTCATTTGAAGTCGAACATTTCGAAGAAGTGTATTTTCAAAATTTATTTTCAAAAATTTCATTTTTACTGAGTTTTTACACACAAGAGAAAAAGAAAAATTTTTTAACTGAAAAGCAACATTTTTTCATCAGTTGGAATAAATTTAATAGAAAAAGTTCTTAAAAAATTAGTGTCCATAATAGTTAATTATTGATAATGAAATGATACTGGTTATTTTTGTTAAACGAACGATTAACATTATTTAAAAACAACTGAAAATTTTGTAGGTATAGTTTACATAGTGTAAAAATAATTTTTAACATTTAATTATTTTTGACAAATATATTTTTATAGACACAAATTTGAGAACCTTTTAGAAAAGTTTATTCATTTGGAAAAATAAAATAAATCTAATACCTTTTAAATTTCTATTTTTTGTCAAATTCGTCAAATTCTAACCTAAAAAAATCAAATTTTATAAAAATTTGTTATGAAGCATTAAATATTTACTTTCAATCTTAGCATATTATATTAAAATGATATTAAACCCTATTGTAACTTAATAAAATTAATAAAATACCTGAATTACTTTTATAAAAATATAGGATTTTGACAGATGAGAATTACTGTGCGTAATTCACTGCCTCCTCAACAGCAAGTGGCGGTTGATTTTTTGCATAGAGCACAAAATGCGTCGGCTTTGCAGAGAGGCTTAAACGGTTACATGCAGAATTTGTCAAGGTCACAGGACCTACCTCGGGGAAGTGTCGCGACGTCAAATCCACACCCGTTAACACGTCGGACGCGAACTGTCAGAATGGGCGCACCGAAAGAAAAACACAAAGAAAAATTACTTCCAAAGTGTTCTGTCATTTATTCCAATTCTCAACATGGAGAAATTACAAATGAAAAAGAGATTGTTTATCAACAACCAGATCATTGTGCTCAAGGATTCCCTATTTTCGAAGATATTCGAAGGCAGGGTAAACTTTGTGATGTAACTCTCAAGGTAACATAACCTTATATATTTTTAATAATTTTCATAATTTTCTATTATTGTAATTTTGCCAAATATGTTTCAATTTTTTTCATTGTTTATTAATATTCATCTACAATATTGTTAAATTATTCAAAAGATATTATTTTATCTACTAAAGTTTTTATATAGCTTGTAATTAGGTCAGAATATTAATTATTAAAATATTTGCCTATATATTAATTCAATTATATATTATATAATTATATAAATAATTATATAAATTGTAATTTATTAAATGATAAATTAACTTGTTTAATAGGTTGACGATCAAAGTTTTAGTGCTCATAGAATTGTTTTGGCCGCAACAATTCCTTACTTTAATGCTATGTTCCTGAATAATATGTCGGAAAGCAAACAAAAGGATATAACTTTACAAGGAGTTGATTCAGTGTAATAAAAAATTTTCTAGATAAAATTAAATACTTATTGCTGATCAAAAAACTTGAATAATTTGTTAAATTTTGCTTTTCTTTTTTTAGTGCTTTGGAAGCGTTGATAAATTTCGCTTACAGTGGACGTATCACACTTACAAATGAAAACGTTCAAAGTATAATGATCGGAGCGTCTTTTTTTGCTTTGCATAAAGTTAAGGATGTGTGTGCCGAATTTTTGCAAACACGTTTTCATCCCCACAATGTTTTGGGCATAAGACATTTTGCTGATACACTAAGCTGTGCAATTCTCTTAGAACAGGCCAATAAATATATCCAGCATTACTTTCAGGAAGTTTCCATGGCCGATGAATACTTAAATTTATCGATCTGTGATTTGAAGGAATTAGTTTCTAGCGATGAATTACATATAACATCAGAACAACAAGTTTTCGAAGCAGTACTCAGATGGGTGAAACATGAGGAGGAGATTAGGGTTAAAAATTTACCAGAATTACTCACTCTTGTGAGATTACCACTTCTTTCGCCGGAATATTTAGCGGATCATGTTGCAAAGGAAGATCTTATAAGAAGCTCTCATCAATGCAGGTACGTTTTTGAGAAAAATTTCCTTTATGGTGAATGTTCTTTTTTAATATAAATATTTACTTTTCAGGGATTTACTAGATGAAGCAAAAGATTATTACCTTCTGCCACATCGAAGATATTTGTTGGATAGTTTCAAATGTAGTCCTAGATGTTGTAATTATACAATGGGTCATATTTTCGCCGTTGGAGGATTGACGAAATTTGGTGATTCTTTAAGTACAGTAGAGGTGTATGATCCTTTTACTGAAAAATGGAAGACTTCGGAAGCTATGACAATGTTGAGAAGCAGAGTTGGCGTTGCTGTTCATAAGAATAAACTTTATGCGTTCGGTGGTTACAATGGCTCCGACAGACTTTCCACTGTTGAGGTTTATCATCCGAATTTGAAAGCGTGGAAGATTATTGCCCCTATGCACTGTAAAAGAAGGTATCTTTGAAAATTTATAATTTCCCGGGAATTATGAGAGTAATGAAAGAATATTTTACTTTAAGGGGAATCGGTGATTATAATTAATTACTAAAGTTCTATTTATCCTCCAGTGCTGTTGGTACGGCTGCTCTTAATGATTTCCTTTACGTTTGTGGAGGATACGATGGAGTCGCGTCTTTAGATACTGTAGAAAGATACTGTCCAGAAACTGATGTATGGAAAATGGTCAGTTCCATGAATAAGCATCGCTCCGCTGGCGGAGTTGTTGCATTTCAGGGTTATGTATATGCATTAGGTGGTCATGATGGATTATCAATATTTGATTCGGTAAATAACAATTTTTCCACACGTCAATGAATATTCTCCCTTTTTTCTGGATTATTATGAAATTATTTTTATTTCTGAAACTAGGTTGAACGATATGACGCTCAAACGGACACATGGACAGTAGTTAAACCAATGTTGACAAGAAGATGTCGTCTAGGTGTTGCTGCTCTCAAACGTAAACTATACGTTTGCGGTGGTTACGATGGATCAACTTTCTTACAGTCAGTGGAAGCTTACGATCCTGTAACTGACAAGTAAGAAAATAGTGAAAAATATAAATTACATTTTATTTTACAAAAAATTAAATTGGAAAAATTCTATTTCCATAGATGGGAATTTGTCGCACCCATGACAGTGAGACGTAGTCGTGCGGCACTTGTTGCGAACATGGGAAAATTATGGGCAATCGGCGGATACGATGGAGACTCTAATCTTTCGACAGTTGAAGTTTATGATCCTGATACGAATTCATGGTCATTCGCAACTCCAATGTGCGCTCATGAAGGTGGTGTTGGTGTCGGAGTAATATCGATCTGTTAGTACATAAAAATTTTTTTAAAAGATAATAATATTAAATTTTAATGAAAAATAATTTCAGTAATCTAAAAGATTTTAAATTTTATATAAAGAAAACTATTTTTAATAATTGTGAATTCTTGCCATGAAGATGTCAGATGTCATGTTAGATGTCATATAAATGTTACTGACAGCAATTGTTTACATTTTACTGTGATTAAATTTAATAGGGGTTTTTTTTTTATTTTTCATGATCTCGAAATTTTTTATTCGCCACTTAGATCTGTAAATGTATTTATTAATCATATATGCAAATTTAATTGAATTCGTCTGTGAATGCATTGCAATTGAATTAATGTTTATATTTATATAATAAGTTTATAATTCTACGTCTTCGAAAAAAAATAGTAAATTACCTATTTGTAAATTAGTGTATTCAATTTGGAGATGATGATGTTACGTTTGTACGGAAGATTTTGATTATCTAGATTTTCCAGAAAAGCATTTATAACATTTTTTAAGTATCGTCACTTATAAAGCGAGTCTTGTAGTGATAAGAATCTGGGAATGATTCTGTAAAATTATTCAGACATTTTTTTTACCATCTTAATATTACGTTTTATGTAATTACTTAAATTAATTTAACTAGTTTTTTTACGGTACACAGACAATTTTTATTTTTCTACTATTTGAACAATAACTAAATTTTTATAATTGGACCAAATATATTTTGATTCTTGGTAAATGAAAAATGTTACTTTTGTATTTATGTAATTTCTATTTTTTTTTCTTTTTTTTTTTTGTAAAACCAAGACTTGTAAATAATAAAAAAAAACTAAAATTTATTAAAATTTGAGGCATTTATTTACAATTATACACGATCCCTTCAAAAAAGAAAACAAGTTCATAATTTATATTTTAAAATTAGCCGCTCGAAGGTAAGACAGCCATTTTGTTTGACGTCATCGATCGATATGAGTCCGCCATTATCTCAGTGTTTACTTCGTGAAGTGGTTTCGAGCAAGTTTCTATTTGATTTAAAATATTTCATGATATGTGGCAATTTCTGAAATTTAATTACATAAGGTGCTGAAATTTCAATAAGCTGTTCATTAGAGGTAATAAAATTTACATAAATTTGATAAACTATACATTTAAAATATCTTTTAAATTGTCAATGTAAAACATAACCTAAATCTAATTTTTTTTTTAATTTTCCCTCTATTGTTCTCATTCATTTTTGTTTAATATTAATTTTTATTTACAGCATCAACTACAAAATAGTAGTTTAATTAGGTGCTTTTATCTTAAATAAACAACTGAAAATATGAGCAACATGTCGATACCGTACACGTGTATTACATGTCGAGTTGCTTTTAGAGATTTGGAAGTTCAAAGGCAACATTACAAGTCCGATTGGCATCGATATAATTTAAAGAGAAAAGTAGTTGAATTACCACCCGTGGGAGTTGAAGACTTTCAAAAGAGAGTTATTGCCCAGCGTGGTAAAGATGATCAATTACAACAAAGTCAAGATATGAATTGCAAAGTATGTAGAAAGAATTTTAGCACACAAAATCAATATAACAATCATTTATTGTCGAAAAAGCATAAAGATAAATCAGCCAAGGTTTCGAATGCTAATTCAACAGAGGAACTTAACGATCAATCATCCTCTAGTGGTATTAAGAATGAAGATAAAGATGAAAAAATGGAGAATATTTCTGCAAAGAAAAGCAGAATTGATGAGAACATGGACACGGATTCTGATGTTGAGTCTGTTGATTCAGATGAATGGATGAATGATACGGATAATCCTGTGCAAAATAATGATTGTCTATTTTGTAGTCATCACAGTCGATCGTGGGTTCGAAATCTTAAACACATGACAGAAGCTCATACTTTTTTTATACCTGATCCGGAATATTGTATAGATATGCGAGGATTATTAGTTTATTTGGGAGAAAAAGTCTTTGGAGGATTTATCTGTCTTTGGTGTAATGATAAAGGTATTTTTCATTTTGAAATATGATGTAATTTTTAAATTTAAAAAGACTTGACTTTATTGTGACATTCTATTTTCTTATTGTTTTGCAGGAAGGGCATTTCGCAGTGCAGATGCAGCGAGAGCGCACATGATTGACAAAGGTCATTGTAAAATGTTGCATGAAGGAGAAGCTTTAGCTGAGTATGCCGATTTTTATGATTATTCAACCAGTTATCCGGACGCAGAAGCCAATGATCCAGATGCGGAAGTTGAGATTCCCGAATTAGAGGACAATGATTATCAATTAGTTTTACCTTCTGGAAGTGTCATTGGTCATCGATCATTGATGGTTTATTATAAACAAAATATAGATCCAAGTCGACCACACGCAATATCTAAAAGCAAAAAACTCAGCAAGATTTTGTCAATGTACCGTGGTCTTGGCTGGGTTGAAACACAAAAGGAAGCCGCTGCTAAGAAAGCGAGGGACATCAAATATATGCAGAGGATTCAAGCAAAATATTCCGTAAAACTTCAACTCAAGGCAAACAAATTTCAACGTTACTTTAGACAACAAGTTAATTTCTAAAGTCTACAATTACAATTTTAGTGTAAATATATTAATTTTATTACTTTTGTAGTTTTTAGTTTTACTTTTTAAAACTGAAATATATATATATCTATATATATTTCTGAATTTAATTTATATCCACCATTTTCAGTTTTTTAAAGTTTTCCATTTGTTTTTTTTTTAAATGTATTTCCGTTTTTTTCAGTTATTTGAAAAGAAAGCACGGTATGAAGCAAAGTAATATCAGCACATGAACAATTTTTACAAAATTTCAAGTTTATTCGGTTATAACTACACTTAACACAAAAGTAAATTTAAATTTATTTTCTATTAAATTATCTAACTCATCAATGTAAATTTTTGCGATAAGAAAAAATTCTTCACTTACAGAAAAGTCAAAAATTTCTCTCGTTATTAATAAATTTTAGTTCAATTAGTTCAATAAAAATGTTGAAGACGAAAATTAAATTCCTGAAAAATTAATGTGACGGGGTATCATGTATACAATTGGCTGTAGAATTTTATTGTGTGCAACTTTATTTATAACATATTTTTTTTATTTATCTCGAATAACGTTCCTGTATAGAATGTTCGTGTGCAGACTTTATTTGCCTAAAAGTCATACCATTTGGATATTTTTTTTTTTATTCATTATATACTATATAATTAAATATTAATGTGATACTAACCATAATTAATTACTATTATTTAATATTATTAAATAATACTAATAAATTGATATACTGTTAATATTAATTATTAATATTAACTTTAATAAATGGAATTTTAATTCGAGAGTAAATTTTTTTTTTAATTTACTTTAAGGAAGAGTCGCGTGTCATATACTATATATTTAATATTTATATATATATTTATAATAAACTTTGAATATTTATTTTGACGACATCCTTACAAAATAAGGTGCATTATCTATTATCTGTCTATAATGCGAGACACCAACAAAAATATTCATTATATTAATTTAAATACTTCGTATAACACTTTACTTGTATACAAGTGGACCCGTCATGTGGAAATCGTTTGTACAACTGTGCGCTGAATTACATCTACAAGAATATCGCAACATGGAAAGTATGGCACAAATTTTGCTACTCATTTGACACAAAAAACCAATGGCTAGTTTTTTATCGCTGAGAGCTGGAAAGTTAAATGTACTCGACGATATTCGTCTCCCAGGTACCGTTTCCATCGAACGATGTTCGACGATGCGCACGCTTTCGTTTGGTTTTTTTTTTTTTTTTTTGACATTTAACTAATCTACTTATATTATGTATTTTATCTTTTCAGGACGGGCGATTTCTGTAAGTGATAAAAATTTTCTTTGGTTTTTTGTACTGTAAGTTTTTTTTCCTCTAAATGAAATGTGTCTTAAAAATTTCTTTCTACTTTAATTTGAAGTATTTTAAAAAATTAAAAATTCTTGTCCCAATTGTGATTGATTAATTTTATCAGTTGTTTGAGCTTTGGACATTACGTATTTTTAATATTTTCAATATTTTCAATTTCTTTTATTTCTTGGATAAATCAAATTAACTTTTTATCAAGCGCCCGCTCCGAAAAGGCAAATTTAATTTGACCCTGAAAACTCAAGGTATACAATATTATGGCAACCAGTGCTTTTTTTTATTATTATTTTTTAAATCTCTTGAACACGAGGACAATGGGCAGTCAATTTTTCTGATAAATTGGATAATTTATACGGAATTAAATATAGACGTTTACGTAACTTACATTAGGCTTAATTTCTACGACGCAAAAAATTGAAGATAAAAATCTTGAAAAATGTGACATTTTTAAGTCGCTGGTAATTTGTCCCTAAAAGTTAGTTGTTTTTTTTTTAAATCACTTAATTTTTATTTCCAAAAAATACTGTCCTTTGGGAACTTGCAAAGAATTATTAAAAAAAGAAAAAAAACAGACAGTTCAGCACACGAAACCTGCTCGTTCATAATTTTTTTCTTCTTCTTGTTTTAGAGAGATGTTATTGTCAGGCGCTTTATGACAAAAAAATTCAGTTCATCTACTTTCGTTTACGAATAACTTCATTAATACTTTCTGCTGTTTGTGCAATGAGAGGGTGAACATTCCACTTCACTCTAAAATCTTGACCATAAGTTTGAGAGCTTGATGAGGTGGTGCTGGTTGAATATTCACGTCAATATCCGAATATGGAATTTCAGCCTCCGTCTTGAAACCATATTTGAGAAAGACTTTCTGGGAAAATAATCCTGTTGCATCTGCCTTGATGATCTGAAAGGAGACTCTGCTCTTGAATAATCAGACTTTTTGGAGAAGAAAATGTGATGTATACATTGTAACTTGGCATAACGAAAATCATCCCATGCATATTTTATTTGAAGAGCATGCTGAAACAAAGAGAAAAAAATATACGACACGTAAAAAAGGAACTTTTTCAACTTTAGCGGCAATTAACAAAAAAAAGGGCATAATTGGTCTTAAAAAACAAAAACATTCCAACAATAATAATAATTTAAATTCAAGCTCTCGTGTGATTCATAATCACGTTAAATTCATTGGATTGGCAAAATATTACATTGAGCGAAACAAAAATTCATTTCTTTTAAATTATAAATACCTTGAAGCCGGCATTTTTGGCAGTTTCCAAACTCTCCTTTACAAGAGCATTGGCTAATCCTCTTCCACGGAAACGATCATCAACACTTAGAATCCGACATTCAAAAAGATCGTCCACATTATATTTGGTGAAGAGATCAATTTTTTCGTTGACTTTATACAAGAGACCAAATATTGTCTGGAATTTTTTATCGCTCATTTCAGCGAGTCGTCTCTCGGCTTCTTCACGTTCACCTCTTTGAACAATTCCATTCAAAACTGTGCCAGCTATCTGTTATAATGAATTCAAATTAATTAAAAGAACCAAAATGAAGTAAATTAACAAAATTGGAATATTACAACACCAACTTGAATTAGCCAACAAATTGGAAAATTAAACGAGCTGATTTTATTATCAGCGATTATCTTCAAAATTAGTTGAACAAATTAAAAAATTATTCTATCAACATGCCAACAAAGAAGAAAAAGAAGAAGAAATATTATTAAATTGTAATAATTTAATTAGTAAAATAATTTTTTCTGATATTTATATAATTTATTTTTTTCAATTTAATTTATTTTCAGGAGAGAATTCGGAAAATTGGGGGAACAAGTCTAATATGTGAGATGTACATACCGTTCCTTTATTGTCAATCATCATCCTTGAATATCCTTGCTTCAATGTCTGCAGACAGTGCTGCTCAAGTTCATAATGACTGTCTCCAGGTTGACAAAGACCAACAGCTTTGTTGAGTGGCTCGTCGGCAAAAAAGTTATACCTCAAATGATTGATTACATCAGGAAAGCTATTTTCTTGAATCACGACAACTGTCAAGTCCTGGATTGACATGTTTCTTGGAGAATTTGGCGAATTTTTTTCTTTTTCCCCAAGAAAAAGCTGCTTTGTCAGTATCAACGCGCACGACTCTTACAGTCGTTCCCATGCGAGGCTCTCCATCATCGTATGGGTATTGATTGACCCAGTTCAAGGCATCTGTCATTTATTCTACCTACATTTAATGCTACCCTCCAACAACTAGATAACGAACTTATCTCCTAATTTTTTTTTATTCTCTATTAAAATTGACATTTTTAAAACAGAATAAAGGAATTTTTTCATTTATTGTCAAATTTCAAACTTATTCTTAGATTTTATTTGGAGGTGATTTTTTACCACTTTAGTGATTAATTCAGTGTTTACTATTTAAGGTAATTTTTCCTTTTATTTAAGTTTTTCAAAAAAATTTTTTACTTTGCAACTGAAAACTTTTTAAATATTTATTGAACCATAAAGTATGAGGTTTAATTTACCACAAATAATAATTTTTTACCAACTTGAATTTAAGATTGAAAGGAACTTGAAAAATGAAAAAAAGAGACATTAAGACAAATGCTTATTTATTGTTTTTTTGTTTGTTAATATACTCGATATACACAGAATAATAGAAATACAAAATTAACGAAGTACGTATTCTTATTATAAAGAAAGAGCTCACAGATAATGAATAATTGAGATCGATATTACAAGATTTCAAAATCGCTTACAATATTTCTTAAAATTAATACCGTCACATTTGAAAGTCATAAAAAAAAATTAGTTGCTTTTACTTTCATCAACAACCATCGTCACTTTTCAAGAGAATAAAAATTTGTGCCAAAAATTTTTCAAAGTCTTCACAATCATTTTTTTTTTCACAATTATTATTATAAATAGAAAAATATATCTTATCACAATTTATATATACGTAATTGACAATTTAAATATTTAATTAATAATTAAGAATTTTTAATTTTTAATTTATATTAATTTATATTACATTATAGAAAGATAGAAATTATAAATTATTTATATATTTTACCTTAAATATATTTAAGTCATAAATATTTTTAAATATTTCTAAATTTACAAATTAAAAATGTAAGTCTTTTCATTAATCTAAAAAGTGACAATAGTTGACGATGAAACTATATACTTAATATCAAAATAGTCTCTACAACTGCGAAATTACAGTAATCAAAAACTAATTATAAAATAATAAATCCAAAAAAAATTAAAAAAAAAATTATGTGCATCAAAAATCGAATGTAAGTATTCGTTAAAAAATTGCAAAAAAAAAAAATTAAAAACTCGCCAGAGATGGAAAATTAAAATTTACCGCTGATGAACATAGAGAAAAAAAATAATATTTATGTCATTAATATTTCAAACTATTTCGATTATTTTACACATTATCACTGAGGAAAAGAATAAATTACAAAACTTATTGTAAATATTCATTAAATTTACAGCGTACTGTATTCGAGTAAAATCTTATCAAAATACATATATAACCGGTATCAAGTCATATTCTAGTAACCAGTAAAAACATTTTTACAATACTGGTTTTTTTTCGTTAAAATAGAGTCTCTTAAAAATTTGCATAAATTACTCTGAATCACTTATTATGCAATTATTATCCAATTTCTCTTCCTAGTTCTAAATATCGTCTTTTCTAAAAATCATCTTTAAAGATTCTCTTGGAAATCTTTTATTTACGGTTCACGTAAGAATATCTATTTTATATTCTTAACATAATATTTTTCAAAACATTTGAAAAACAAGATATCTAAATTTTATATATATGACTTCCCTAAACCATACGGGATTGATATTCTGCGTCTAAACAGAATTTACATACATTATTATAGAACAGACTAGAGAAAAAATAAATTGCAATTTTTCTGACTCCTTAATTGTGCTTTCATAATATACTTTGTACATTTTCTTTTCGCTAATTTTTTTTTGTTTGAAAAATAGAATCTTTTTTAATTTTTACATCGATAATTTGAGCGCATTGTTTATAATTATGGACATAATCACTGATTTTTTTTTTCATAAATATTGTAGAATTTTCTGATTATTCGTATAATAAATATAAAGACACCAAATAAATTACTTTCATTATTTGCTTATTTAAATTACATAATTTTTAAATATTAATCAATAATAATTGACTTAAATGACATTATCCCGAAAATATAAATTTTTGTTTAACATTTCGAGTCAGTTGAATTTTATATAACAGGAGTGAAAAAGAATTTGAATTTTACAAATAAATAAAACCCTTTTTTTTGAAACTAAATTAAATTAAATTCTCTTTTCTTATATCGAAATACGTTATTTACAAAATGTACAATAGTAATATATTTTCACGGTGATATAAGTACTGTACACTGTAAACATACAAGCGGGAATTCTTAATTAACTTCTAATACTCCTGAATGGATATTCTTCAGTGAGCGAAGAATTAAAAGCAAATGAAATATCAGAACTTATTGAATTATTTGAAATTAAATTATTTTCAAGTAAATCACCAGGAATCATGTCACTCAATTTATCACTGACAATTTGTTCAATTTGCTCTGTCATATGTGATTGTTCCATTTCACCAGTTGCATTTAACATTGCCAATTGTGCCAAATGATCGTAATTCATTTTCACTTCTAAATTCTCCAAACCTTCAAAAATATTCGAACTACTCTCACCTGAAGTTTGGAAACTTTTATTAAAACTTTCCGAAGCACTCGCAAAACTTTGCATTTCAGTGAAATTTTCATCCGTTTGATTCTGGTAATTTCCCATTATTCCATTTTCAAGTTTAATGAATTTTTTATCAGTTGATTGTAATTTGATAAATGTTTGATCATTTTCGGTGATAATTGGGGTTTCAAATTTTTGAAAACCATTATTGCTGATGTCAATTTTCCTAAAACCACCATTTTCGCATAATTCATTTTGAATTTCAGGATTGGAAATTACTAATTTCGAGCCAATTAGTTTGCAGGGTTCATCATGGGGACTGGAATTCCTTGGAACGAGTGTTAAGGCCGTTAGGACTTCAGGACAATTGGAACTTGAACTAATGTCTGAACCGTCGGAGAAACCACTTGAGGCTCTTTCTTCAAGATGATGATGATTATGATGATGGTGTTCTTCCTCGATAATTTCAATTTTTGCCTTCTTGAGTGATGGTTCTTCCTCCAGAATAATGTCTTCTTTGCCAAAAACGTTATTATTAATTTTGTATAATCCTGGATTCAAACCTAGAGCATCACAAAGTAGATCGTCATTCAGGTCCATAATATCGGAATTATTTCGTTCTTCATCATTCGGAGTTGTCAACATACCAGAAGCCCTTTCTCGAACATTGTTCATCAGATCCTTTAAAATATGCATAAAATTCATAACATTATTTTCCGACTTTAGAATCATTAGATCAAACAATGACATTGCGTTTAATACCGGTTTGGCTGCAATATTACAAACTTCATTTTTCTCACAGACAGCAATGGCATTTTTCAATTTCTCCTGTCGACGAGCCGATTTTTCCTCAGGTGTTCCCCATGGACCACGTTTCTTTCCCTTTCGTTTCAAAGTATCGAGCGATTGATTTACTTCCGTTTTCGGTTTCGGTGGCGGAAGTTGATCCATACTTCCATGACTAGGATACTTTTCAAAGTGGAAAATCATTTTCTCTCTGCCAAGATATGTCTTTGAGCATGTTGGACATAAATATTCTTTCGAGACTTTTCGTTTGGGAACTTCTAAGCCAGTTAGTAATTCTTTTGGTGATTCGTCATCATCAGGAATATCGCCATTTGTATTATAATCACTGTAACCACCATCCGAATCGTCTAAATCGGGCTGAGTGAAATCAACTGGATGTAAATGCTTATAATCACGAACCATATGTTTCGGAGGACGTGACAATCTTCCCGATCGTGTTCTGGCGACGACTTTTTTCCTCTCATTTTTCAATTCTCGATCCTCCTCGGTTATTGGTTTGGTGAGAGGTGGAACTTGCGGTTTCACGGCATTTTTCTTCGGTCTACCACGTTTCGCTGGTCGTTTCTGAACAACAGCTGGTGCACGTCTACCAATCAAATCCAAATCCGTTGGATAAACAATTTGATAGACAACTTTTTCCTTCGAATTATTCGCATTTTCTTCATTATTAAATTGCTCGTAATTATGTTGCTCTCTATTGAATTTTTGAATAATTTGCGAAATTTGAGAAGCAGGTACACCATCGTCAATTATAAATGTTTTACCCTTTGAGTGGGTGATAATTGGAATTGGATTCTTGCATGTTCCCAATGGTTTTGAATTGTCAAGTTTAGCATGATCTTGCTTTGATGATAGTTCATTGGTTTTTAAAATTGCATTTGGCGAATTTGACTTTAAAGCAACAACTGTATTTGAATTTGAGGTAGATGAAAAGGTGTTTAATTTTGTTTTTGATATGGCAATTCTTGCACTTGGTGGAAGAGTAGTGGAATTTGTTAATGTACAATTAGCTGCGGATTTTATAGCACAATAATTCGAACCCTTTACTTTCTCCAAGACAACATTTGGCATCGATTTGATATTTTTGAAATTCTTCACGTTACGCAATTGATTAGAAACTTCTTGTACTTTCAATGGAGCGGGAGTTTTTTCACAGTTTTGTTTTAAAGAAATGGTTTTTTGTAAATTTTGCACATTATTTGCAATGTTATTGAGCGATTGGAGATTAACGATTCTTTTTGCAAAAGTTGTTTTAGGTTGTTGCTTGAGTAGAGAAACAGAGGAATTTGTTCGTAAAATGGAACTTGGACTTGTATTGTTACGAATATCTTGAACTTTTACTTGCGGTGTATTTTGTAGGACAACAGTGCTGGTGATTTTTGGAGATGTTTTTGAAAATGATTTAGCGTGTGTCGTTCCGGGGCGAACAATTGGATTTGATATTTGTACAGATTTTCGAAAATTAGTCGGAGACGTGACGTTAGAAGTGGTGAATATTGGAGTTGTTTTGAGCGTTGGTGTTGAAGGATTTGTTGTTTTCATAACTGACGTTACAACCTGATGAAGATTTCCCGTTTGGATGGAATTTTGATTTACTTTGATTAACTGTGACAATTGATTATTAATTAAATTTGCATTATTTGCAATAGAATCAGAAATTGTTCCATTAACGGATTGATTATTAGAAATTTCACATGAACCTGATAAAAAGTCGGAAGCGCTTACGATACCATTTGAATTGAGAAATTGAGTTGAAATTGGCATTGCTTTGATAACCTGAGGTGTTACGGTATTCAAGAGTGTTGCGTTTGAAAAAATTACAGTATTTGAGGTTGTTCCGTTGTTAATCGAATGAATTGTGCTAACCGGTGTGATATTTTTACTTGCGTTAGGAAGAATTCTAACGTTTTTTGCAGTCTTAGTCATTGGTTGAATTGGCTTTAATGAATATTGCGATGTGGGTATCATCATTGGTAAATTTTGTAAAATTTGACCTTGAGATGTTGTGACAGTGACAAAAGATGGTGTTTGGGAAGATTGATTGTCAAGAAGAGCATATTGCATACAATTCTCAGCAGAGGTCATTTGAGATTTATCGAAATTGGAAATATTATCTTGTTGCAAAACGGAATCTACTTGCATTAATTCGTTGGAATGTTCTAGTAGCGTTGAAGAATCCTGAGGACAGTTTTCGCTGTTTACTAAGTCCATGGAAATATTCGTTCCCATGTTGTTTCCATGTTGATAAGATTCAGATTGATTCAAGCTTTCTACAGACCACTCGTCATATCTAAAGGCAATTCAAATTTATTAATACACTTTGAATTACTTTCAGTTTAAATGAAAATTAAATGAAATACGTACAAGAGACTTAAAAAAAAACAAGAACATAACCTATAAAACACTTTATACAGAATAAAAGCATATGATGTAAAACTTTAGAATAGTTGTAGTGAAAGTCAACATACCTGGAACAATTGACGTTAGAAACATTTTCGGCATTATTTTCAGCCTGGATTTCAGATACGGCATCCCCGTCGTTCGGCAGGAATGTAACCTCACCAGAGATTCCACCCTCCATGGTAAATCCAAATTGAGCAGCCGCCTCTGGGGATAAACGTATCATTTGTGATCCATTCTCATCACTTTCGATATAAGCGACAAAATTATGATGATCCTCCTCCTCGTCGACCCCTTGGAAAGCCTGCTGTATTAAATTTGAAGGCCCGGATGAAAGTCGACCATTCGTAAACATTGTTGAATTCGCAATCTCCGTCATATTTCTGATTAAGTTTTAATTTGTCACAATTGTTAGAAATACATCTGGCGATATTCAAGTGTTAAAGCACTCACTATTGTCGAAAAATATCAACAAACATTGCGTTTAATTAAGTTTTTATTTCTCAGAATTAAATTAGACACAACACGTTTCCGCGCAAACAGTGCGAATAACGCATGAAGTTGATCACGAAACAAAAAATGGCGGCGTCACGATGTATAGAAAAAATCATAGACAGGAAACTTGATGAATTTCTAAAGAGTATATATTTAATTGTACTCAGATAAAGAAGAAAATCCACTTTGCAAAACACATCTGTTCAGTGCGAGGCGGGGAATACGAATGAGCGCAAAATGACTTAAGTCACTGAGAAACTCGGAGCAGGTAGAAAAAATTTCTGAAAAGGTAAATATATTAGAACTATTCATATTTTCTCATTTTAACACGAAATTATTTATTTTTTCCTCCTTTCTGTGCATTCTCCAAATTGTTTTTACAAAAAATGGTAAAAATATTACAAATTTTTAAATAAATAAACACAAAAAGACTTTCTTGTGAAAAATAATAACTATAATTATTAAAACTAGTGAAAATAACATTTACTTTTCAATGCACTTTAATTTAACTATCTTAAATTAAATAAATTAAAATTAATTTGTAATAAGAAACATTAAAAAGATTCATTGGAAAACGAAATAAAAAAATTGAATAACTTAAAAGTATTTGAATTCTGTTTTAAACTGCAGCAGGTAGAAAATGTTGATAGTAATTTTTTGTAAAATCTAACATAAGGTCTAGTGTACATTCTGGTAAATCTTCGACACAAGTTGCAGGATTTCCAGCGAATCGTGTAAAAGAAGGAACAATAGTTTCTGGCGGAATTACAGCACCGTCTTCAATGTAACAACAGTCCTTTAAAATGCATCGTCTTCCTAAAACGGCATTTTTTCCAATATAAACATATGATCCGACAATAGCAGCATTAACAACAGCTCGTTCACCAACAAAGACATGATCTCCCATTTGAAGAGGAAAAAAAGCCACTCCTTTACTGAATTTTTTAAACGGTGGTCGAATGACAACATTTTTGCTTATAATGCAGTATCTTCCAGTTCGTACGTTTGATAAATCGCCTCGAATAATTGCATCGGATTGTACAATTACTTTTCCATGAAGAACAATATTTTGTGATCCACAGAGAACTGTTTGCCTGCTAACTTTATTACCTGAAGCTGTTTCAACGTATTCTGTCCTATTGTAATAAATGTCATGGGCCTCCATTGTTCCTTTTATTACTTTGTATCCTGAAATAAAATTTTTGTAATTAGAAAATAAATCCGATATTGTTAGAGTCAAGTCCCATATACCTGTTATACAATAAAACGTTTGATAATAGACAACTTAGTGCCTAACGGAGATTTAAAGGGCGGAGAACTTTTGAACTCTTAACAATTTATGGACATTTTTAATAACTCATTTAAACACATTCAAAATAATGAAAACTTATAGAAGAAATAATAATTTAAGCCAAGAAAATGAAATTTTACATTGTTGAATAAAGATCATAAAACAATATTTCAATGGACTCCACTTTTTAATTATGGTAATTGTTTAAAGAAAACATACAATACTTCTGAAAGTAAGTTTCAAAAAATTGTTAATATATAAATATTAAGAAAAATAAAAAAGCAATAATAAAAATAAAGAAACATAACCTCTCTATAACTACTTTCTTTCTTAAAACTTTTAATAATCGAATAATATCGTGCAGATTTATAGCAAATATATTGACAGCATTTATAATTTCAATATCGTTTATATGTTTACAGTGTAAAAGTTTACCTATTTCGAATTTTTAATGAATAAAATAGAAATTTGACAGATTCTTCTAATTCTAAAGTGACACAACACCTTCCAATAATAAACGCTTGATGGCGCTGTACTCACAGGAAAATTCAAAATCCCTTTACAGTAATAAAGACATTTTCTTTAATTTCCATTAAAAAATCTTATTTTTTCTAATATTAAAATAATATACCATGCTTTATTATTTGTAAGAATGTAAAATTTGATTAAAAATAAAGACATAATGCTTACAAAATTATTAGTTTTAATCTATATTTTATGGTGTTTATTTTCCGCCAAAATAGTGACCTCTATAGGTTATTTAGACAGTTGTTTGTGTGTACTTCGTCTGTGACCTCAGTACCCACTCGTTTGGGTCGTTTACGTCGTTAAGTGCGTTTTGGTATATTTTTGTCGTTGTTGTTCTTAATTTGTCGAATATAATTGTTATTAATCTTGAAATATTGTGCTTAATACAAATTCTGGTGGACCAGTAATGGGGGACGCAGCGATGAGCGTCGCAGCGTCCAACACGAGTCAAAGTGTTGTTCGTATCGTCAAGGAAGGATGGGTTCAGAAACGGGGTATATTACCAAAATTCCTCTTTCTTTGATAAATTTTACTCTTGGGTTCATAAAAAAAAAAGTATTACGCAACTGTTTCTCTCTCTTTTTCTCTGTCCTCAAATTAACTTTCCAATTTTTATGCCTACGTAGATACTGATTAACAAATATTGAAAGTGTTTTGTTTTCACAATCGCTTTAACTTTTTTCTCTTGTCAAAGAATGTTTAATTTAGAACACATTAAGTGATCATCTCATCGATAACTTGTTAGCTTATGTTGTGATACTTGTTTCTTTTCCTGCAATAAATTATGTTCTTTTTTTTATTGGAAATTGATGCTTTTGCGCCTTATGATTTACTTGCTTTGGGTCTCTTTCAATGAAAGTGACTGTTTATTATGCAAATGTTTACTTTAATGTTTACCTAACTTTGCTCACTTTTTTATAGCTTTCAATTAAAAAGCAAAAATTTTAAAATGTATTCCTTTAATTGTTGTTTACAGGATGTGCGATTTTTATGAATGTTTTAAAAATGTTTTTTTTGTGAGCATAATAAACAATAATTATACAGCTTTGAGTAAATTAAGAAATATTTTAACTAATTAGTACTGATAAACTTGACACGAGTTAAAACAAGGAAGTAAACATTTCTTAAAATCAAAACAAGTAATTTTTGTTTGAAATTCTTAATTATAGAGTACTCTAATTTCACTCAACTTTTTATGACAATTGAATGCAGTATAATAATTAAATAAATAAACAGAATTGTTATTTTAGAAAAATTAATATTATTCAATAAATTGGAAATTTACTAAGTACGTAAAATCGAGAATTAATCTTGTTTACTAAATGAAATAAATTATTTTTTAATTGAAAACACATGTTTGTTTTCTTTTTAAAGAATACTTTCGACCTGATAAAAAAAAAAAAAAAAATTGTTGATCATCATAACGATAAAAAATTCAATTTATTTTTATACGTAAAAAGTTTCCAATGCTAAACCAATGCTTTTTAACTAATCGAATAAATCAGAATGACTTGTAATGTCAGTTATCTACACGCTCTTCGTGTTATTTATGTTAGAATCCACGTTTCTATTTTTAGCACTCATTAACACGAAAAGAATGTAATTAGTCTAAGACGTCTTTGTTGTTAAATGAATTTATAAAAATAACTACTTTGTATTTTTGCATCATGTGTTCGAATATATGAAAATTGTAAGAGCAATAAATTAGCGAAATTCAATTTTTTGTTGTTGTAATAATAAAATATTTCAACCGTGGTAAATTATTAAATCTATTAATTTTTTAAATTATTGTGTGTTAAAGTTGAGAATATCTTTAGTGACTTTTGATTTGATAATTTCAGGTGAACATATCAAAAATTGGAGACCTCGCTATTTTGTCTTAAGAGACGATGGCACCCTGGTTGGATTTAAGGCAAAACCTGATCGTCAAATGGCAGCAGCAGCTGAACCTCAAAATAGCTTTACTGTTCGAGGTTGTCAAATAATGTCAATGGATAAGCCTAAGCCTTACACATTTGTAATCAGAGGATTGCAATGGACGACAGTTATTGAGAGGACATTTCACGTTTATACAGAACAAGATCGAGAAGACTGGGTAGCAGCTATTAGGTTCGTTTCTCTTTAATTTGTTTTCAACGAAAAGGAAACTAGTTCCTCTTTTTTTAATTTCGCAATTATTCTTGATATATTTCAATATATTTTTTTAATAGATAAAACTAATTTTAAAATACATGAATCAATATTTGCAGGTACGTCGCTGATAGAATAGAAAATGTGGAACAAGAACAACAGCAACAACAACAAATACAAACACAAATGCAACAATCCTCATCGTCAGAGGACGTAGACATGGAGCCAACTGGAAGTACACGTTCGAATTCGTGCGGTTCACTTGGAGTTTTTCAAGCCGATTTTGATGTCGGCAGTATTGATGAATTATCCGCTAAATTCAGTGTTCAAGGAACATCCAATAGTAAAACTTCCGGCAAAAAGAAAGTCGTAAGTTTCATTAAGAGAAGAGAACTGTTTTTTTTTTTTGTAAAATATGTAATTAACTTTCTAAGAAAAATCCATATATTTTGTTCAGACATTGGAGAATTTTGAATTCTTGAAAGTTCTCGGAAAAGGAACATTTGGAAAAGTAATTTTGTGCAGGGAAAAAGCAACTGGACATCTTTATGCGATTAAAATTTTAAGGAAAGAAGTTATTATTCGAAAGGATGAAGTAGCGCACACACTCACTGAAAATAGAGTTTTACGAACCACGAATCATCCATTCTTAATTGTGAGATAATTTCTAAATCCTTTTTCCCTTTCTTAATAAATTTGTAAAATTATTTAACAAATTTCTTTTTTCAGTCTTTAAAATACAGCTTTCAAACAGCAGATCGTTTATGTTTTGTGATGGAATACGTGAATGGAGGGGAACTTTTTTTCCATTTAAGTCGTACTCGCATTTTCGGTGAAGAACGAACCAGATTCTATGGAGCTGAAATTATATCAGCTCTTGGTTATCTTCACTCTCAGGGAATCATTTATAGAGATCTTAAACTTGAGAATTTGCTTCTCGACAAAGAAGGACATATTAAAATTGCTGATTTTGGACTTTGTAAAGAAGACATCACTTATGGTGAATTATAATAGTTAAATATTAAAATAAATATATTAGTGAAATTTCATTACAGATTAATTTAATTTATTTTTAAAGGACGAACAACAAAGACATTTTGTGGAACACCAGAATATTTAGCTCCTGAAGTACTTGAAGATAATGATTATGGCAGAGCTGTTGATTGGTGGGGAGTAGGAGTTGTTATGTACGAAATGATGTGTGGCAGGCTTCCGTTTTACAATACTGATCATGAGAAATTATTCACACTTATTTTAATGGAGGACGTTAAATTTCCGAGAAACATTTCTAATGAGGCAAAGGATATGCTAAGTGGTAATTTAGTTTTATAATTCGAATTTTTTATTGAATATTTTAATTGAGAATCAGTAATTAAAGATTCTAAATTTTGTTTTTATTTAAGGATTACTGATTAAGGATCCAAATAGAAGACTCGGTGGAGGGCCAAATGACGCAAAGGATATAATGGATCACGCATTTTTCTCGTCGATAGATTGGTCGGATTTGGTGCAAAAGAAAATTCCTCCTCCCTTTAAACCTCAAGTTGATTCTGACACGGACACTCGTTATTTCGATAAAATGTTTACCGGAGAAAGTGTCGAGTTGACGCCTCCGGATCAAAATTGTCGAAGCAGTGGAAGTGGTTTAAATTCCATTGCCGAAGAACAAGAACATTTCCCTCAATTTTCGTATCAAGAGAGTCATTCGGTTGCTGCTTCTTCCATTGTGTCTATCAATCACTGACACAACAATAAGCCATTTGACTTAAGTTTCGTGGAAAGTGTCAGTAGATGAATATAATTTTTCGTTTATAAAGTGGCGATTTTTTTCGTCTTGAAATAATATGGCGAAATAAAGCACTACTTTATATACGAAACATTAATTTTTAAACACATTCTACAAAACAAAATAATTTTTATGATTTTATGTTTCGAAACGAAATCGCCTTCATGCTTTTCGGTGCTTTTTGCACTACTTTACAAGTGTCTCCAAGTGGCAGTTCACTGTATACTCTATAAAGTTTTTGGCTATGAAAGCCTTTAACGAAAAGTACGTTCCATTTCATTTAATTACTTTTTATTAATTATTTTTCCTTCTTTCGTTCGAATCCCTTCGAATTTATTATTATAAAGCATTTTTTATTCTTAATTAAAAAAAAATTCAAGGTAAGAAATCAAGATTAAGTGGATTGTTTGTATTTTTTTTGTCATTATTTTTCTCTACAATTATGTTTTTCTAAAATTAGGAAATCTTTTTGGGAATTTCTCGAAAAAGATTTTAAAGAGAAAGTAGATCTTTCTGTTAGTTAATTGTTTTTTTTTTAAGTATCATACTTTATTCTCTTGCTCAAAGGATTCATTATTCATTTTCACTTGTGTTATAGAAACCACCGTCGAAAGCAGCAGAAGTTCATTATTCTTTTTGTAATAAAGTTTTAGAAATACTACAATTGTAAAATAAATATTATAGAGTGAAAGACGAATGACAGTGGTATTAACTGGAATAGTCAATGAAAATGTGCAAAATATCGCCTTCTGTAATTTTTATAAGTTATTTCTATTGACTTCTAGTTATAACCGCGTCGCTAGTTAATAAATACTGAACTACAAAAGAAAGTGTAAATGAAAAATTAAGTGCTGAGAAGTTACTATAAAGACATCCGGCATTGCAACGTTGTCGATTATTATTAATAATATATCGAATGCGAGAGAAAAAACACTACCACTAAGAAATTATAATAATAATAATAATAATAGTAATAATAATAATAATAATAATAGTAATAATATTATTATACACATATATTTATATTTTAACAATTAAATAAATATATGGCTATTCGCTCGTTTATTTACAAAACCTTTATCGTTTTGAGAGGTTTTTGAAAAATACATACATATACGAAAATTTGATTGTAAATATACATTTTATTTATTTGTTCATCCATGTTATTAATTTTTTAATTTATCACGTAAACAGGTGATAATTTTTTCTTATTTTTTAATGTCGAGTATTTAATAATTTTTGATTTTAAAAAGTAATAACGCATAATTATCGCTACTATCTTAATTTATTTTAGATGTCAAGAGACATTTATTTAAATTAACTTTAAAAAGATGTTTAAAAATTTGTGTCTAGAGTATTATGAAGAAAAATTTTGTGACATTTTGTTAATAAGCTAAGAATCTTCATTTGATAGCTTTATAAAATTTGGATAGATTTCGTCTTTTATGAGCCAAATATGATCAATTACTTCACCGCCTTTATCATCGGAAATCTAAAAAATTATTTCGTTAAATTTATTTTTTATATAATTATAATTTATTATAGGTAAATGGATGTAAAAAGTAATTTATTTACTATAAGGGATACTTTACCTGCTCTAAGTAGAGATGAGTTTTATTGAAAGCTTTCATTTTTGTGTATCCATAATCTGAACTACGAAAAGCAGACCAATAAGGTTTTTCAGGTACGAATTTTTCTCTTCCTTCTTTACAACCTGCTGATCCAGTTATAATATGAACAGGAGCTTTGTAATTTCTGTAAGGTTCTTGATAACTTCCATTATAAACCTAAAAGCGCAAATATACATTTTTATCAATTTCTTGCGCTTAATTTAATATATTTTGTATCAGTTAGAAAAAAACTTTGTAAAGATTTTATACCTGAAAGTTGTAAATTGGCCACATTCGCTCGTAACTATGTTCGTGGGCCCAAATTTCAAGATCGACTTGGTAATTAAAAAAGAGTTTCTCGAGTCCAAACCAATTGAGAAATGGTAAACCAACTCTAATTAGAGACTGATGATTTGTGCAATCATCTGCATTTAAATTACTACAATACATTGGCCTATGACCGAACGTTACAATCCAGGGTCTAATTGCTCTGTTAAAGTAATTTAGATTAATTAATATTTTTCCCATTTTCTGCATAATGAATTTTCTTAATCAACAGTGATGAGAGCAGAACAAATAAAAAAATTTACCTCACTTCCGGCCTATTTGCTTCTTTTAAATCTTTCTCAAGCCATTCGTACTGCTTAACGAGTTGTTTAATACCATAATTCATGAAATAATAAGATTCCGTTTCGATACCAATGAAATGAATAGGACCCATGTTAAAGCTGTACCACAAACTTTCGGAATCTCCTGGCATCGAGAAACGAGCTCTAAAACAAGGGAAAATTTTACACTACATATCACAAATATTCTCAATGTTTATAATTTTCAGAATTATATTTCACAGGATTTGGTTTATAAATTAGATTATTAGTAAATACCTGTAATTGCTAAAATTATATCTTTCCTCATGATTGCCAGGTACTGTCATGTATGGTAAATAGGCGGCGATTTCTTCAATTTGCTGCATAAATTGATCTCCAACTTGAGCATTTTCTGAATGCATATCATAGGCAAAATCTCCGACATGAATTACAGCATCATAAACACCTCTTTGTGTTTCTTCTTGTAAGCGAGCCAAACTTTGGGCATTTTCATTTCCCATATCTCCATAGAGAACTACATGGGGAGCCCAGGATGATGAATTATCTGGTGCAGTTACAAAGTAAAACACGTCAGACCATCCTAAATTACTTCCACAATGATATGCTAAAAAAAATTTAATTTAGAAAATTTTATATTATAGGTATTATTTTATTTAAATAGTACTACTCGAAATGTTTAAATTCACTTACTGTATCTACTATCGGGGGTTAAATTTTTCAAGTAAACTCGATGAAAGTATTGTTTGCTTTTCTTTGAACCGCCATCAATGAAAAGTGTTGAATTTCCATGTTCACTTAAAATAAAACCATTTATTCCGTATTCAACTATAGATTCTGTTGTGTCATCCCTTGTGCTCCAAGTAACAACAATGTCATGAATATTTTCTGTTGAAATTAATTTGTCAATTTGATTCTCAATACATTTCGCTTCATTATTTTTATTGAATTATAATATTTTTTCATGGTATATACGAACCTCCATAGGCGATATGCACTGCTTCTGGTTGATATTTAACTACACCAAGAATAGGATTAAATAAGCATAGCGTTACAACAATTGTTGCTATAATCATCATGATGAGCTGAAAAAATTTAATAAATATAATTATTACTGGAAAGTCTGATCAGAGTAGAAAAAAACAGCATAATAACGTCAAGTTTATGACACTTATTTTTTCAGTTATTGTATAAATTTTACTTACATTTATGAAAATAATCTGTCACGTTTGGTTATAACAAAGGATAAAGCATCAAAATCACAAAAGATACATCAGCCGATGATAATCTTTTGGCCTTTATGTACAAGATCACATATACATGATATAAATGTTATCATTCACTAATATTCATTCAACAGTAGATTTCGCGCATTGAATAGTTTATCCACCACATATTATCACAGTATACTTTGTTATTGTTATTTGTCAAACTGACGTTTGCTGGTGGAGTGTCACTAATGTCATTGTTTGACGTGTTTTACGTCATCAGAAAATAATCTGAAAAAAATACAAAACCAATGTTTTTTATACTCAGAAAAATTATTTTAGATCAATAAATTAAAAAATTAGAATTTATTACATTATTAGTAATGAAATAATTTGATAGGAACGCTTTGACTTTTGTATAGGTTAGGTTTCTAAATTTCATATTATCCATGGATAATATAAGCTTTAATGAAATCAGTTTTTTAATAAGTGTGATAAATTTTTTCTGATATTGTTGTTAGACTAACAAAAAATTGAAAACTTTATCAATAACAATAAATTAAATATGAAAATCTAGTAAATTAATTTAAATTTGTTTACTT
The DNA here is from genome assembly GCA_001855655.1 of Leptopilina clavipes. Classification (NCBI taxonomy): domain Eukaryota; kingdom Metazoa; phylum Arthropoda; class Insecta; order Hymenoptera; family Figitidae; genus Leptopilina; species Leptopilina clavipes. The sequence goes on along the minus strand of JUFY01028357.1, from coordinate 4,704 downwards.
TTTCGCGGTCATTGCAAATAACCAATCGAATTTCGAGTAGCTAGGAAAGTAATAAGCGACTACGTTAATCAATGTCCTTGCTTAAATAAATATTTAGTTTCATTAATTCAAGTATTTTTTCAATAGTAAAAATAAAACATTACATATTTTGACTCCTTCTAACAGTTAGTAATAGAATAGACTTGAAAATATGCATATAAAGAAGAATGTAATTTGTATTTATATATAAATGTATAAATTTAGACATGTCATTTGACTAGAGTTCGAGTAGTGCGCAAATTCGCCACTAGATATCGCCCATGTGTGAAAAAATGTGATTCTTTTTTTGAGTGCCGGTCTTTTTTCTGAAAATTTCATCAAATTAAAGTGTAAATAATTAAAGGCAACGAGTTTTCTTTGTTCTGCTGTTACTTTTAATCTCCAAGTTGAATATTTTTAACTGAAATCATGTCTTGGATTGTGCAAAAAGTTTCCACGCCGAAAACTGGTGAGCATGCTTTAACATAACCTCAATTTAAGCTTCTGTTTAATTTTAATCGTTTTAATATTTGAATTTATTGACCATAATTCTCAATATTGATGGCATTTACTCATACTTTTGAAAATTTCATCAAGAAATTAAATTTTCATTTTCATTTTCATTCAATTTTCATTATACTCAAAAAGGTATGTGTAATTTACGGATATAACTTATTCCATATTTTTTCTCCTAAAACATTTTCAGTTAATTTATTTTATGTTTGTAATACTAAAATTAATATACACTTTTAGACAAATTTTTCTTTGATATTTTCCATTTTCATATTTATATCTGACAAGAAAAGTGCCTTAAGCCACGCAATTAGTAAAAATGCCTCATAAAGCAACAAGTGTACTTAAATTGAAGTATCTGCCACACATGACAAAAGGCAAAGTAACATTTGCGATTCCTCCTTCTATTTCCTTTTCTAAAAGTTTATTGTTCTAAAAGTTTGCGCTTTAAAAGTTCTACTTGGGAAAAAAACTTGGAAGAAAAATGTACTTTTATAAAAATACGAATATTCTGTATTACATGAAAAATTAAATTATCAAAGATAATTCCTAACAAAATGAATATACATGAAATACATAATATTGTGTATTTTATTTGAATGAGAAATTAAATCTTAAAACATTTTTTAAATCTCTCATTTGCAAATATGTATTATTAATTATCACTTCATGCAATGAATCAATAATCATTTTTATGAATTCTAATTTTATTGAAAATGTGCATGTACGTTCATTTTTAAATTGAACTGATTATAAAGGCAGAAAGCATGCATAAATAATTTTATATGTTTAATAAGAGCAAAGCGAATTGTTTTAATTAGGTCACGGTAATATGAATATTGCATAATAGTAAGTCGATTGTCATTGTATTAGACACAAAATATAGGCAACCCGAGTTACACTTATGCAATTCGATACATTCACATAGTTATACAACTCTTATGTCATAAAAGATGAAAAGCAGAATCATTTGATTAAATTGTTTAAATAATATAATCACTTAACATTAATTATTAGAAAATCAGTTTTAATAAATTTTAAAAAAGAAAAGAAAAAAATTAATCCTTTTATTGTATTTTTGATAAAAAAAATGTTATATATACTTTTTTGCCTTCGTGAAATATTCTATTATACTTTTTGCGCGAGAAATGTTTTTTTACTTTACTTTTTCAACTAGAAATATTCTTTTCACGAGAAATAATTCTCTTTTATCCTTTCCTATATGAAAGATTTTTTTTTTTTTAATTTTGTTCATTATTTCAATGGAGAAATGATTCTAAAGTTAATATTTTAAATTAAAAAGCGTAGACATTTAAATTATTATTATATATTTAAGAGGAAACATTTTTTTGTTATTTTCTCCGTACATTGTTACTTTGTTTTTAAGCAACTCGAGAAAACTTTCAACTCAGAGCGCAAAATATATTTTACACTTTTCGAACTATTTAACTTGCAAGTTATTTATAAGAAAATTTAATGAACTTAAACGTTATTTATATATAATCTATTGACAGTAATATTTTATTTTTGTTTTACATAACAAACGCGATGTTGTTATTATTGCCTTTTGGGGATAAATTAATTTTACATAAGTGTTTTAGAAACACCTTTTCTTTCCTTAATTTTCTCTAATTTTAATAAAAATAAATAAATTTGTCTTTATGCGGGTTATTTAACCAGGAAATGCAGAATATTTTTACATAGAATTTATAACTCTAATGCGGGATATAAATGAATATAATTTAATCAATGCCATTTCACGTTTTTGTTATCAAAAATTAATTAATATAGAATTTCTCATTACATTTCAATGATAAAAAAGTTGTGAACGTTCAAATGAACGAGAAATATTTCCTAAAAATTACTGACTTGAAGAGCAAAAAAGAAAAAAAAGAAAAATTAAACATTTTTAAGCCTCGCAATATTTTTGAATAAATTACGCAATATTATTAATAATAAAATTTTATTTTGAAGAAAAAGTATAAATAAATTTAAGGTTTATTTGAATGTTCAAAACTTTAGATTCATTTTGATTATTTTAGAATTTTTAAAGGTCTGATGAGTACTAAAAAATTATTTTTTTTAATAATTTTGGAAAATATTTTTAGTTTTGATGTGTAAAAAATTTTTTTTAATAATAATTTTGGAAAATATTTTCATAGTTTTGATGCTTAAAATATATTTTTTTAAAAATAATTTTGGAAAATATTTTTAGTTTTGATGTGTAAAATATTTTTTTAATTTTGAGTATTTTTGTTAACGTTTGAAATATATATATATATATATTTAAAAAAAAGAGAAAAAAAAGATAAAAAACAGACAATTCAAGGCAGAAGGTAAACTAATTGTATCATATTATATGGAACAGCAAATGTCACTGTCTAGTAACTAAAATCGAGTTTCTAAAACGGTTTTCAAATTGAAAAGTAAGAATAGGATGGACCAAAGGTCAAACAGTAAGGCCAAACGTCAAATCGTCCTTATATATCTGAATCAATCTTATATTTATTGATTATCACGTTAAGGTTATAATTAACTTTTATTAGCAAACAATAGTTTTTTTTTGTCATCTAATATCTTTTATTTACAGTAATATATAAATAATAATCATTTCTTTCAAAAATTATTTTCTATATTAAAAATTAATTTGTGGAATTATAGAACTATTTTATAGTTATTAAAATTGAACTTAAATGTAAAATTAAAATATTAATTTTATTTAATGAAAATTTTTTGATAACAGAATAGATTTTGAACAAGAAGGAATGAAACTTTCAATTTCACCTAAAACCTGAACAAAGATTCGGACATAAAATGAAATATCGTATTGTATAGAGGGAGAGAGAGAGAGAGAAGATTTATCCGAATAAAGCTGCCCACATCAAGTAAAGAGGATCAAAATATAATGCTCTTACCGCCCTAACTGAATATGAAATAATAAAAAATCGCGTTGAGTTCAGTAACCGTGTCTATAATTAATTTAACTCTCAATTTATTTATAATTACGTTGATGCTTGCAATCAGTTACTCGGTTCCGTTCACCTTCCGCTTTATCCCCCCTCCATCGTCAAATATTGTTTATTTTTTAAAATTTACATTAAATATTCGTCGAGTTTTTTTGTTTCTTTTTTTTTATTTTCTCTTATTCCAAGTTAATTTATCATAACAATATATTTTTGTATATAATATTAATTGACAATTGAGCCTGATGCAAAATGACCTTGACTTAATTAATTTCTATTATTCGAAACATTTTTAATTTCAAAACAGTTTTCCACTTTTTCGAATTAGATTTCCAGTTTTGAAAATTTATTTTTTAATTTCAATTTAATTTCAATTTAAATTTAATTTCAATTTAAATTTAATTTCAATTTAAATTTAATTTCAATTTTAATTTCAATTTCAATTTCAATTTCAATTTAATTTCAATTTAATTTCTATTTCAATTTTAATTTAATTTCAATTTCAATTTCAATTTAATTTTAATTTAATTTAATTTCAATTTAATTTCAATTTCAATTTAATTTAATTTAATTTCAATTTCAATTTAATTTCAATTTCAATTTCAATTTAATTTCAATTTAATTTCAATTTAAATTTAATTTCAATTTAATTTCAATTTCAATTTAATTTCAATTTCAATTTCAATTTCAATTTCAATTTAATTTCAATTTCAATTTCAATTTCAATTTCAATTTCAATTTCAATTTCAATTTCAATTTAATTTCAATTTAATTTCAATTTCAATTTAATTTCAATTTCAATTTAATTTCAATTTCAATTTAATTTCAATTTAATTTCAATTTCAATTTAATTTCAATTTCAATTTAATTTCAATTTCAATTTAATTTCAATTTCAATTTAATTTCAATTTCAATTTAATTTCAATTTCAATTTCAATTTCAATTTCAATTTCAATTTCAATTTCAATTTCAATTTCAATTTCAATTTCAATTTCAATTTCAATTTCAATTTAATTTCAATTTCAATTTAATTTCAATTTCAATTTCAATTTAATTTCAATTTAATTTAATTTCAATTTAATTTCAATTTAATTTCAATTTCAATTTCAATTTAATTTTAATTTAAATTCAATTTAATTTCAATTTAATTTCAATTTAATTTCAATTTAAATTTAATTTAATTTCAATTTAATTTTAATTTAATTTCTAT